>CAMRHE010001297.1:0-140620 GCA_947044405.1 Leptodactylus fallax
AATATTCTTAACTTTTTCTGAAGGTGATGGAACACCTTTGAGGGTTGTACTTTCAGTCGGAGGACAATGTCAGACAACTCTCAAAATAGCTACATGATAAAGATAAATCTTTTTACAATCAGAGATCTCATTCTTTGGAGCACCTTCAGCAGAGAAGGCCATTGTGTTGAAAAACAGACTTGATATCAGTTGAGTAAATGATTCAATGTAACTTTTTATATAAAAAAAATAAACAGCAGAAAATCTTCAGTTTTGACTAACCATCATATTTGATAATTATCAAACGCATTTAAGGTATTAACCAATTAATAATTTTATCCCTTAAGATATAAATATGTGAACATTCGGGTAATGAGAACGTGGGAGAAAAAGATCCCTTCTGTGTTCTATGCGTATGGAGTGTTGGTGAGCATGTGTGGCCATCGCTCCATTCACCTCTATTGGACTGCTGGGAAGTGATCTCCATCAGAAAACTGGAAGTCAAAAGAGTGGTGGTGGCCCTGCATTCACCACACTGCTCTATTAACACAGAGGGGAACTTAAGGTCCCCTTTAAAAAAAGAATATTTAAGAAATTACATATTGCATTAGCCAGTTACTCTATATAACGTGCAGATTTTTTTCATTTTTTGGGGAAAAGATTATTATTACCAATGCTCCGATGAACACTTGTTCTCTGATATCATCAAACTATGAGCTGTGCCAATTCATTTCTATTCCTCTTGAAAATGCGTAAATAAGTCGTCACAGATGTCTGACCATCTGGGGGAGGGGCACCCATCCTGAGAAGGGTGACCCCAATATGGCTAGAACTTTGTCTTTTATTCTTTTGTTTGTACCAGAAAAGGCCAATGAGAGCATGAGTCTTTTCTAATAGGGACACAGCAAGAGAATACATGTAAGGTTCCATCAGCACTGGGGTCACCCTTCTTAGGTCAGGTGCACTGTCATATACCATATAGGAGCTGCCAAACAGGGTCAAACAGAACTAATAGGGTGTGTTAGGAATAAACCAATCCATCAAAGACTCCATCCCCTTAACCAATGCCGAAGGAACCGAAATCATCCCTAATGAAATAATTTTTTTAGGGGACAAACATTACATTATTCTTCGATCCCTTAGTCAGCTTCCATTGTACTGCACATGAATTCTACACGTTTGTTGGCACAAATTTGCATACAGATTACTGTTTATAAATTTTTGATTAAAAGCTACATTTCAATAATTTCCTCTTGTATTCAGATATTCATTTACATGTTGCCTTTTCCAGTGTAATTTTGTTTCATATTTAGGGTACATTCACATCTGCGCTGAAAACTCCGTCACAGTGTCCAGCGAAAATCTGAACAGAAGACTTTTTCCTTTGCCGGTTTCAGTTTAAAAACAACAAAACCCCTACAAACTTATTATAGTCAATGGTCATGTGTTACTGATGTTTTAGAGGTCTGCCTCTCCATTGTTGGGGTCCCATGAGAGACCCGTACAATGGAGAGACGACGCTAGTGTGAACCTAGCATTAGAGCATAACAGACTTTTGTGGTATTTTTCTTTAGTAGACTAGGGATGAATGTATTATACCCATGTTTAACTGTCCATATTTTGGATTTAACACCTTGTCCCCTTTTCCTTCAATACTAATGAGCTGAACTTACCGCACCATAGATCAAGTGGTAATTTTGTTCTACATTATTGAAGGTTTAACCCACAATGTAGAATTATAAAGGTTTCCCAGGAAAGGTATAAAAGTCTAATAAATTAGAAAACACTTGCATTTACCCTATATGATACAGCATGAAAGAAACACTTATACGTTTATGACTCCGTATCATTACACATTAGCAGACTCTTACACAGTAATTAAGATGGCTTACATTTAGATTTAAGTGTCGTAATCGCCTCCATCCCATTAAAGAAGCATCTTAGGTATGTTATCGCCCTCATTATGCAGTTGGTAGTATAATTAGTACAGGGAAATCCTCACATTACAGTATTTCCATTTTGCAAATCCTTCTAAAAAAATTCTGAGAACTGGAAAATGTGCTGGTTTATGTTTATAGAGCCATAGACAATGTGTTCATAGTGCCAGGGAGTACTGAGTGCTACATTAGTACAGAAAACTCATCAGCGCTGGCCGTTTATGGCGTGAAGCCTCCTCCGCTTTCCGTGGTTCGTGTCTCTATTGTTTTGTATATTTTTTAATCATCTCTACACAGTGTAAAATACGGTATTTTACTTTGTTATTTCCTTTAACATTTGGTAGTGTTTACAATCACGCCCACTGACAAGTACTTTACTATGGCTCCGTATTGTCACTGAAGCATCTGTTTCCTTGGAGCTGAACAATACAATTACAAATATCCACTTTTGGAAGGAAAAAATGAAAAGCTTATTTTCCCTCTCAAATACTAAGCCTTTGCAGTGCCAATACTTAAAGCACAATCTGCCTAGTGTAAAGTAGTCAAATAGAAGACAATGTGGGCAGGGGGATGCAGGTGCAGTTATATATGTGTGACAAACATGCAGTAGAAGGGGGAAGAGAATCAAATCAGTTAAAAACATCCAATAATCTCAAAGCACAGGTTTTTGACTACGTTGCTAGTCAAGCTACATTTTATATTGTCGTACTGGGCTGTATTTTTACACACTACAGAGTCTGGGCTCTGTGTAGTGCACAGAATGAGAGCTAGAGAGATGTATTCTTTGCAGTGTTGTCATTTTCTGTTAGTTGATGACTTTAGGAATACCATTGCTGTAGCATTTCACTGAGAGTGCTACAAAATGTACGGAATTCATGTATGCTGTATGCACTGTTTATACTGCAACTTGTACAAAGACTGTATATAATGAATAGTTCATCCTTATAAGGGCTGTACTACTGTGAGCCTGGAGCAGAGACTTGCTACGACCTAGGCTGTTGGTTCTGGAAACGAGGAGGAGAACAAGATTCTATGGAGAGCAAGACCAAGAGTCTACTTTAGTCCTTTGGAGAGTGAGGAGGTGCAGACAGAGCAGAGAGACTGAGCAATGCCCCCCACTGACCTGGTGATCAACCAGCCATTCCAGACTGCGCCTAAGAGACAGGAGGAAGAAAATTACCCCTATTTTGGCTGACGAAAGAGAGTATGCTAGTCTAGAGGATAAGTGTAATATGGGCCTCAGAGCAACATCCCTGCCTGTGCCACAGGACGGACTAAGCAACCTGTTATAATGCACCTTGGAGTGGGTACTACTAAAGACTTTGAGACTTTTGTAAGATAGAGAATGGCACACAAAGAAGCTAAGGGAAGCCCAGACTGCCATCTGGGTGTACCAACTACCAGCTCGGCCCCTACTTACAATGGTAAAAGTTTAAAGAAGTGTTCCTCCATACTTGGAAGCTACTCTGCTGTGCTCTACCTCAAGTAAAGTTGCAAGTTAGTCTAAGTTCAAATTTGTGCTTGGCTCTCCATTGTTTGGGTCTGGTGGGGGACCGGACCACTAAACAGCAGTTACCCATAGACACTGGTGGACCCCTTTGACCTATAATAAGGTCCGCCAGTGTCTGCCGAGTGTCCTCTGTTTTCATACTGCAAGCGATAGAGAGAAAAGTCCTTTGTGCGGGACTTTTCTCTTTGCCAATTTCTTGTGGATTCTGCGGCAGAGTCTCTAACGGAGACCCCAACGCAGATGTGAACTTTACCTTACCCTATTCCTGAATATTTTGTGTCTCCTGAGTTTTATTCCTACATGACCATCCTAGCCACTCCAATTCCCAGCAGGTTCAGGAAGACTGACCACAACTAGTATGTGCCCTGGAGGAAACACTACCTTGCAGGCCTCAGCACTGCACCAGCCCAGGAGGAGGACTGGAGGAATTGGTTGAGTTCATAGCCACTAAGACAAGTCCAAGTACTACTACTCCCAGCTTCCTCCTATGGGTTGCTGCATTACTGGATGCTACGGTCCACAGTATTAGTGGACTGCGCTGATATGATGGTGGGCGTTACAATATTAGAAACATTGTACTACAGTGTCTAAGGGGCTTAGATACGTCAATAAAAGTGTGTGTGTTGTGCCTTGTGTGTGCACAGTAACGTGTGTGAATGCTGAGTTCTCGGCCTGCTCAGTCACATAGAAACACAAAGGTGGACTGAGTCAAAGCCCAGGAATGGCTGAAAACTGAGAAGATGTGGAGCCCAAGCTACTGCTAAGTGGGATGGTGAGAAAGAGTTGGTATCTGGCATCTAAAAACAGGGGTTGGTAAGTTAGAGACAAATTGTTGTCCAAGATTACCAGTGTCTGTGTATTGTGACTGGAGCTCTGAAAGAGACCGTAAGCAAGTTCAGCAATGTACTGAGGACAAAACTCAGACCGGGATTGCGGGAAGTGTAAAGGGGCACATCTGCTTTAGACCTTACATGTGAAACAATCTACCAGAACCTCAGCCTGCAGTATACAAATAGCTGAAAATGTAGGCATGACATGCTGTGGCACGAGGTAGGCTCTCTTTGAACTATAGCAATACAGCTGGGTTAGGCAGGAGCTATTAGCCTATTTGGGCATTTTACATCCTAGAGGATTTGTGGTGTGAATAGTCTTCCAGACCCCAGATAGAGACTCTTGAGATTACTGCAACTGCTGTACTGTAGAACCGAACACTGTGTTACAATAATACTGTACTGTACACTGTATAGTAACTGCTATGGCTACATACCTTAGCGGTTACCAATTATTCATGCAATAAGTATTTGCAACATTTCTCCCAACATTTGGATATCATCTGAGGAGCAAGAGTATAGCTATTGGAGGTTCAAAGATAGCAGTTGCAACCAGGCCCTGGACCTTGACAAGGACCCAGAGGTCCTTCTGACACATAAAATATACTGCTATTCCAAATTTCATAAGGTAGATAGGAGCCTCATCACAGATTTTACAATGGGGAACGCACTTCAAGTTATGCCTCTGCTGGAGAGCTTAGGGCAGGCTTAGCACCAGGTGGAGAACATGAATGAGTAATGTGCTATGAATTATGGAATTGTCTACTATTTGCACAAAGATAGCACTCGGCAAAAGTAGACTGTATTTTATAAATGCATATTGATTCACTGAACAAAATGGTTTCCTCCTTAAGGACAGGTGACATCAATTCTTTTTCTAATGGGATGATACTGTGATTAGGATAGACCGCAAAATGGAAGCCAGATAAAGGTAAAACCAACTCACATTAAGAAGTCTTTCTGCTTACTTTGTATTAATAAGACTGTAAAACATTGATCTTCACCTAAGTCCTATCAAGCTTACAGCTAATGAATGAAATAGGGTGGTATGCTGATGCAACAAAAGGAATCAACGTGTACTGTTTCAGAGTTATTTAGCCATTACTAATACTTTATGAGATGTGACATATATTGCAAGCAACTTTTTGATTTTTTGACATACACTGTAAGGCTTAAAGGGTTTAAAGCCGGTTATGTTGGGGAGAAAAAATTTCTGCAGTGCACTGAAGTATTAGTTTACTAATATAGATGCCAGTCTCCTGGCGCACAGACACAGAACTTTTCACAGAGCTGCCAGAGACACTGAAGTCTATTTCAGCCTGCTCTGCTCACATTCTGACTCTTTGTCATATAACTGATCCCGCTCTACTCCTGCTGCTTGCGCTCGGAGTAAAGCAGTCTGGTGATGAAGATTTGGAGCATCAGCAGAGCAAGCTGAAATAGAAGACTTCCAGCCCCAAGCAGTGCTGTGGAAAGCTCAGCATGGGCGCACCAGGGGACTATCACCTATATTAGTAAGTTGAACTTCCTGCCGTACTGTATACAATACAGAAAATTTTTTCTTTCCCATATAACCCCTTTAATGTTTTGATTTTCCTTCTAACAAGGTTGTCATTATTTTTTTTCTGTTTCTGCTGCATTCTGAGCAATAATGTTTTCCATCAAGGCAGCTGTAAAAAGGCTTCTTCTTCTGGTACAAGCTGTGTGAACTGTATCTTTGGGGACATACAGATGTAGCAAAGTTTAACTCAACACTTACTGAGTTAAATGAACAGCTGCAGCAAACTTTAGATTGACTGTTAAATTTCGGGTGTTAGCATGCTGCAGCAAGCTATCACATTCAAGTTAAAGGGAGTCTGTCAGCACAAAATTGAGATATAAACTAATCACAGTACCTTGTAGGGCTGCCAGCACAGTTTACAATGATGTATTTCTTATTTAGGACCACTGTTCCATTCTTGTAAAATTGTCCCTTTATCCCTATGAAAATGAGCAGAAAAGGGCTTTATGGGTGTTGCTTTCCATCAATGGGCTTCACTATCTGCTGCTGCTAACTGCTGCTCAGCTCCACCCCCACTAGTTGACTGACATCTCTCTCCTCTGCCTCAGCACACAGTACTAACTGTGCTGTACATGTCTGATGATGACACACTGCCCCCATGTGAAGCCAGCCTCCTTCACTTCTGGGTAAGAGCTTTTTGGATTCTGCTACTGATTTAGTTGCATTTAGGCTTGTTTTCTGCAGGATGGCTGCTATTTTTATAGAACTTTTTTTTGAATTTCATATAAATTATTAACTTTTATATATTTTTTGTGGGAATGGAAAAAATAAAGCAATTCATATTTTTATGATTTTTACTGTGCATGTTTAAACTTTATTTAATTTATTTTTTTCAGTCCCCCCAAGAGAAGAGACCTCACAATGAAGCCTGCTCATTGTTATATAATGCTTTGGTATAGATATAATCATTATACCAAAGTGTTATTGCCTATCAATATAAAACTGACAGGCAATCTATGTACATGGCCTAATAGACAGTGGCCATGTTAGGCCTACAGGCTTTTACTTGGCACTTGGCTGCCAGGGAGTTGATAGGGTGTCAGAGCGATGTCCCTCTGTTTATCCAGCTAGATGCCACAGTCACTATAGAGTATGATATCCTGAAACCAGCCAAATATACAAGACCAAAATATACACATTAATGTACTGTATACTTATATAGCAACATTGTATATATCATAAATCATTACTTTGCAGTTATTCTAAAACATCAGATTTCTGGATAAAATAGTTTCCATAGAAGTCTCCTAGCTACTGGACATTCTTACTCTGGCTGACTTGTAACCACGAGTTATTTTAGATATGAATCTGAGGGCTTATGCAGTTCTAAGGGAGAAGGGGATGCTATGTCATCCAAAATATTCTTAACTACACTTTATTACTACCTGAACCACGACATTGGGCTAGACAAGATAAGTCTAAGCAGCTGTGGGATTTTGTGCTGACTCCCGTCATTCGCTTGACAGAGGTAGCACAAAGAGTTGGCTCATTCACAAACAACACATCCCTATAATACACTTATTTTGTATTTTAATTTTATGAAAGTGGAAATTTCTTTTACCATAATAGAGATTGATAATATACTCAGTCCCATTATGTTTCTATGTTATTCTATGTCATATATTGAGTCTACAAATATTTTAGCTGAACATGTCAGTCTGAAACTGGTGACATAGCAGGGGCGTAATTCTGCAGAAAAACACAGCTGGATAACTCGCTCTTAAAGCCCAAGAATATACGACACCATTGGTTCTTGTTTCATAGGTTCATATTAGGGATAATGATTACAAAAGAGCTCTCCTTCTGTTACAATATGGGGAATTTGTTATGTAGTTGCCCGCTCATAGTTGACACATACAGGAAATGTTGTGCAATAAAACACAAGACTTCTAGAAGCTGGTGCTAATAAAAGCAACAAAACTACATATCCTGTAGGCAAATTCATTACTTTGACCCTGTGCTAGATATTTAAGGGGGAATTCCAATTTATTGCCATCGGAGAGTTTGTGAGTTATTTTTTCTGGGCCCCCTGCCCTTGCATTAATAAAAGCAAGCCCAGAAGCTCTCCAAGGTATAAGACTCCTTTTTGCTCTAGTTATTTTCTTTATATGAGTAAAAAAACAATTCACAGGACTTACTTGCTGGTTGCTTGGCACACATAGTGAATGTGAAGTGTGATGACCTAACACCAATATACCGGTAATTGAAAAGTTTAACCAGTTTGACTAGCAAATAAAAGTGAAAAACTACAATTGTTTTGCAGTAAGCTTATACACGGTGCAAACATGCATTACCAATAAATTATATTATTCAGTTTTTCTTGCTGGAAATTTTCTTTTCACCTGTATAAAGATATATTTTATAAATAATTACAATACAAAAAAGTCCTATCTATTGTAGTTGCTGGTGTTATGTAAGCGTTACTCAATGCCAAAAGCAGTACTAAGAACAGGTTAGGCTAGGTTCACACCAGCGATTGAACTTCGCTTGGGGTTTCTGTTCCCGAACCCGCTTAAAAAATACAGAGAGAAAAGTCCTGCAAGCATTTTTCAGGCGGAAACCCGGTGGACCCTATTATAGTCTATGGGGTCTGCAGGTTTCCGCTTTTTAAGCGGGTTAGCCTTCTGTTTTTCGGGTCCCCAAAAGGACTTGAAGAACAGAAAGCTGAATGCATGTGTGAACCTAGTGTAATGCTTAAAATAAAATAAAAAAAAAAATCCAACAGTTTGGCATTTCCAACACTCCAATGGTGCTGATATAATGTATCATGACTGCAGAACAAGTCAACAAGTCCTATGGGGCTACTGGAGCAAAAGACCTAAAGTAAAAAAGGCGTAAATGGATTAGTGAGTCAATTTTTTTTTTTAAATTCCCTTCTCTTAGAAAAATTTTTATGCTTCCCTCGGGGTAACCAAAATTTTATCATTCAACTCTGTGAAAGAAATGGGGGATTTGGACCTCACTAACAGTGCAAGTGGTGTCCAAGCAATGGTATATAAGGATAAAATATTAAATTAATAACCACATAGTTTTGTACACTTACTGTACATAAACAAATGAAGCAATAAGTACAGTCATGGCCAAAAGTTTTGAGAATGATACAAATATTAATTTTTACAAAGTCTACTGCTTCAGTTTTTCTAATGGCAATTTGCATATACTCCAGAATGTTATAAAGAGTGATCAGCTTAACAGCAATTACTTGCAAAGTCAATATTTGCCTAGAAAATGAACTTTATCCCCCAAAACACATTTCAACATCATTGCAACCCTGCCTTAAAAGGACCACCTAACATCGTTTCAGTGATTGCTCCATTAACACAGGTGTGGGTGTTGATGAGGACAGGGCTGGAGATCAATCTGTCATGATTAAGTAAGAATGACACCACTGGACACTTTAAAAGGAGGCTGGTGCTTGCCATCATTGTTTCTTTTCTGTTAACCATGGTTATCTCTAAAGAAACACGTGCAGTCATCATTGCACTGCACAAAAATGGCCTAACTGGGAAGAGTATTGCAGCTAGAAAGATTGCACCTCGGTCAACAATCTATCGCATCAGCAAGAACTTCAAGGAGAGAGGTTCCATTGGTGCCAAAAAGGCTCCAGGGCGCCCAAGAAAGACCAGCAAGCGGCAGGACCGTCTCTTAAAAGTGTTTCAGCTGCGGGATCGGGCTACCAGCAGTGCAGAGCTTGCTGAGGAATGGCAGCAGGCAGGTGTGAGTGCATCTGCACGCACTGTGAGGCGGAGACTCTTGGAGCAAGGCCTGGTCTCAAGGAGGGCAGCAAAGAAGCCACTTCTCTCCAGAAAAAACATCAGGGACAGACTGATATTCTGCAAAAGGTACAGGGAGTGGACTGCTGAGGACTGGGGGAAAGTCATTTTCTCTGATGAATCCCCTTTTCGATTGTTTGGAACATCTGGAAAACAGCTTATTCGGAGAAGAAGAGGTGAGCGCTACCACCAGTCTTGTCTCTTGCCAACTGTAAAGCATCCTGAAACCATTCATGTGTGGGGTTGCTTCTCAGCCAAGGGAATCGGCTCTCTCACAGTCTTGCCTAAAAACACAGCCATGAATAAAGAATGGTACCAGAATGTCCTCCAAGAGCAACTTCTCCCAACCGTCCAAGAGCAGTTTGGCGCTCAACAATGCCTTTTCCAGCATGATGGAGCACCTTGCCATAAAGCAAAGGTGATAACTAAATGGCTCAGGGAACAAAACATAGAGATTTTGGGTCCATGGCCTGGAAACTCCCCAGATCTTAATCCCATTGGGAACTTGTGGTCAATCATCAAGAGACGGGTGGACAAACAAAAAACAACAAATTCAAACAAAATTAAAGCATTGATTCTGCAAGAATGGACTGCTATCAGTCAGGATTTGGTCCAGAAGTTGATTGAGAGCATGCCAGGGAGAATTGCAGAGGTCCTGAAGAAGAAGGGTCAACACTACAAATATTGACTTGCTGCATTAACTCATTCTAACTGTCAATATAAGCTTCTGTTACTCATAATATGAATGCAATTATATTTCTGTATGTGATAAAAACATCTGACAAACACACATAAAAACCAGAGGGCAGCAGATCATGTGAAAATATAATATTTGTGTCATTCTCAAAACTTTTGGCCATGACTGTACACAGAGAATCATCATGGAAAATTACTTCCATTGAGAAAAAAGATGAGTAATACCGTATATGTTGTGTTTCCTGTGCCCTTAGACTCATCCTACTTTTAAAAGGGAACATTGATAGCATGTAATAAGAGATATAAAGCAATAGAAGCGATCAGGATGTTTTCCATTACATGCACTAATGTTTTTTGACTCATGATTATGTTGTGAAAGTTGGGAAGTAAAAACCACAATTGGCAGTGACCACTGTTTGTGGCGAGTTGTTTCGTTGCTACAGTTTGGAGAAACAGCTACATCCTTATTTAGATAGTTATCTATTTTAGGTCCTTTTGAAGCTTGATTTTGGTTCCTATGTACATAGTTGTTTTACATACTCAATAAAAAAGTCCATGCCAATCCTGGCTATACCAACTGCAGCAGTCTTTATTCTTATTAGTAGTTGTCTTCAGGAGTCCATATGACATATTAGGGTATATGGATATTAGAGAAGGAGGGCCCAAGCTGTCCTTGTATTAGATGGACGGCCATTCATCTAAATGGTAACCATATATTATTATATTTCCACCTTCAGTAGCTACTGCAGGAGCAATGCCAAAACTTCCCCCAGCAAAGTCAGCAAGATATGGCATGATCAGCCTTTTGAAATGGGTTGTCTTCGATGCTCATGCACACACAAGCCCAGGGGCGTAACTATCGGGGTAGCAGCGGTAGCAGCTGCCACAGGGCCCGGGACATTACGGGGCCCCGCGGGCCCCCGATGCTTTTTTTTTTTTTTTTAATAGGCTGGGGTTACTCCAGCAGGTAACGGGCCCTATATACTTACCGTTCCCCGGGGTCCCGCTCACGGCCGCCTGCGCTTCCAATTCTGTGGAGGTGACTGTGAGCAGGAGCGGGGATCGGTATGTAAGGCCGCGGGCCGAACACCACAATCTCTGCTATCATTATACTCCGGGGTCTTTTTAATAATCGGAGGCCCAGGGGAGGTGAGGGAACATAAAAAACAATGTACTTACCTCTCCTGCGCTTCTCCAGGCTTCGGGCCTGTTTGGTGACGTCCCCGACGTCATTTTGCGTCGCGACGCCTTGCCCGCATCACGTGACGCCGGCCTGGTCCAACATTGAAGGCGGCTGAAGCAGCAGGGAGTGGACCGGAGCGAGGGAACAGGTAAGCAACGTTGTTTTTTTATGTTTCTATCCTCCCCTGGGTCTCCGATCATTATACTCTGGGGTCTGAAAAGACTCCAGAGTATAATAATTGTTCATGGGTGGTCCACAATGGGACATATAATAGTGTGTGCAGGGGCCACTATGGGGCAAAATACTGTGTGCAGGGGCCACTATGGGGAATAATAGTGTGTGCAGGGGCCACTGTGGGATATAATACTGTGTGCAGGGGCCACTATGGGATATAATACTGTGTGCAGGGGCCACTATGGGATATAATACTGTGTGCAGGGGCCACTATGGGATATAATACTGTGTGCAGGGGCCACTATGGGGCATAATACTGTGTGCAGGGGCCACTATGGGATATAATACTGTGTACAGGGGCCACTATGGGGAATGATACTTTGTGCAGGGGCCACTATGGGGCATGATACTGTGTGCAGGGGCCACTATGGCACATTATACTGTGTGCAGGGGCCACTATGAGACATGATACTTTGTGCAGGGGTCACTATGGGACATGATACTGTGTGCAGGGGCCACTATGGGGCATGATACTGTGTGCAGGGGCCACTGTGGGGCATGATACTGTGTGCAGGGGCCACTATGGGGCATGATACTGTGTGTAGGGGCCACTATGGGGCATGATACTGTGTGCAGGGGCCACTATGGGGCATGATACTGTGTGCAGGGGCCACTATGGGGCATAATACTGTGTGCAGGAGCCACTATGGCACATAATAGTGTGCACAGGAATGCATTTTTTTTTTGGGGGGGGGGTTGGAGGGGGGCGGTCCGGGGGGGCGATTGGGGGGGCAGTGGTTCGGGGGAGGGGGGAGCCCCATGTCAAATGTTCGTCTTGGGGCCCAGCCATTCCTAGTTACGCCACTGCACAAGCCTTTAAGTCACTGAAGAAAGGGACAGGGGGCAGGAAAGACAGGAGGAGCTCTCCTTGTAATGTGTAGGTAACTTGGAACAGACAAACAACACCTTGAACAGCTGAAAAACTTAATACCAGCATTACTTGGTTTTACACCTGTCAAATGTGCTCAGGCATAATGCAATGCAATACTTCTAGGGCTGGTTCCGCTAGCTAAACCCCACTGGCCATACACTGTTCAGCACTCTCCCTGTCTTGGGCTCCACTCCAAGTTCCTCATTACTTTGTAGTCTGAATTCCCCTCAGTTTCTTCATCTGTGTGGGTTCTCAGTCGGTCTCAGTTGTCTGTGTGCCAACTGCCAATGGCTGGTGTTTTACTTCCCCTGCACTCCACCACTATCTCCTGAACTTGTCATGTCATCTACAATGATAAGACCAGCGCCCTCTGGTGTTCCTAAGGCTGACTGCATGTTACATCCTCATGAATATACAGGACTCATAACTGTCCTAAGAGTCTGGTTCATTGTTTCATCATTTTCAAGATTTTTCGCCAATTAGGTTACTAGGAGTATGGATTTGTAGTTGAAATATGCTGCCCTTACGTCTATCTATCTATATCTATCCATCTATCTATCTCTTTATCTGTCTATCTACATCTATTTGCAGGCAAAATATTTGTTACTGCCAGAAGGCAAAAAATGTAAAGCATTTTGAAAATGGATATTTTACAAGGTTTTCATTCCATTTGATATATAAAACCCAAATATACATATTTCTTATGTGTTCAACTTACTGAAAAAAATCTCTCTCTGGAAAAACCTTTTAGTGAAAGTGATTTGTGCCCAGGAATGACCCTCACACATTAAGGTCCCAGCATGGTGCATTCAACACTCTTTATCTTAATCTTTTTATTTCACAATGTTATTTTCCATTCCATTAAACAAGAATGACTTAACTAGTGTTAAAATATCTCTCACATCAATTATTCATTTCTACTTGAGTTACTTAATAAATCTGATGAAATAAACAGGAGCATAACTGAGGGTTATAAAAAGCTAGGGTTAAATGTATGCTATAACTTAGGTCAGACGAATCTGGGCTCTGAGCCCCAACCTGTCACATAAGATTCAAGAAAAACAGCAGCAGAAGAAAAATCATAATTCCCGTACATGTTCTTATATTCCACTGCTGGGGACCATTCTTCTACTTTCTACATTCTTCTACTCAACCTAAAAAGAAAGGTCAAACCTTTTGCTAATAGGCCATTACTGGGATTTTCCAGATTATTACAAGTGATGGCTTATCTTTAGGATAAACTATCAATATTAGATTAGTGGTATTTCAAGTCTTCAAGGGTTTGAAGGGTCCATAAAGCTTAGGCAAGGTGGAAATGACCTATTGTTTAAATCATGCTTTTATGATAAACATATTTTTTAATAATTTTTTGTTAAAGTTTTTAATTTTCCAAATTAATATCTAAAATAAAAAAAATCCTAAAAATCTTGTAATTTCAACTTTTGCCTCGAAGCCTGAAACATTACTATAGAAGGACCATAGACCACAGACAGAAAAGTCTGAAGAAGACCCTGTTCACTTGTATGGGAGAGTTGTATAGGCATGCACAATGGCCCACAGTGGTCATTGTGTAGAGAGGGGAGAGGATAAGATGTGAAATCCTGTATATCGTGACTGATGGATTCTGTGTCTTATCTACATACACATGATAGCTGTTTCCCCTACAGAAAACAACCAGGTCCAGTATATTATATGGTCTAGTGGACAAAGTCAGAACTGCAGGATTTTTTTTTAATACAGATAATAACATGAAAAAAAGTCCTCCCCAAAAATTCTTTCAAAATGTGTTTAAACTAAAACTTACTGTGCTGCCTGTGAATTTGGTTGGCGTTGCTTGGAGTAACATGGCCGCTGCACAGTAGCATTTGTTTGGCACTTCTGGATGTATCTGATAATCTTAGGCAGGTATGTTATGCTGCACTGTGATGTTTGTCACATACTGTCGTGTTTAGTGCCCCTGAAGGGGTCTTTTTCTGCAGTATGCTGTTTGGCACTTCTGCTTCAGCATTACATTGAGTCTATGAATTATATACAGAGAAGTGGTGAACTAAATCTTTAGTATTTAAAATGACCCTAACTACTCCCCCATTAAAGGACTGGATGGGACATCTGGTCTTTGAGCTGAAATTTTTTTATTGGTCCAGACTGAGTTCTAAAGGAGACATGTCTGGTATCTGAATTTAATTCTTTTACATTCACCGAGAGAAGTTGCTGTGGTGGTCTGGGCTGGATAGAGCGAAAAAGCATACACACCTGGACAAAATTGTTGGTACCCCTCATTTAATGAATGAAAAACCCACAATGGTCACAGAAATAACTTGAATCTGACAAAAGTAATAATATATAAAAATTCTATGAAAATAAACAAATGAAAGTCAGACCTTGCTTTTTAACCATGCTTCAACAGAATTTTTTTTAAAAAAAGGAAACTCATGAAACAGGCCTGGACAGAAATGATGGTATCCCTGAAAATAATGTGACCAAAGGAACATGTTAAATCAAAGTGTCCACTAATTAGCATCACAGGTGTCTACAATCTTGTAATCGGTCAGTGGGCCTGTATATAGGGCTACAGATACTCACCGTGCTGTTTGGTGACATGGTGAGTACCACACTCAACATGGACCAGAGGAAGTGAAGGAAAGAGTTGTCTCAGGAGCTTAGAAAGAAAATTATAGACAAGCATGTTAAAGGTAAAGGTTATAACACCATCTCCAAGCAGCTTGATGTTCCTGTGACTACAGTTGCACATATTATTCAGAAATTTAAGATCCATGGGACTGTAGCCAACCTCCCTGGACGTGGTCGCAGGAGGAAAATTGATGACAAATCAAAGAGAAGGTAATAAAAGAGCCCAGAAAAACTTCTAAAGAGATTAAAGGTGAACTTAAAGCTCAAGGAACATCAGTGTCAGATCACACCATCCGTCGTTGTTTGAGCCAAAGTCGACTTCATGGGAGACGACCAAGGAGGACACCATTGTTGAAAACAAATCATAAAAAAGCCAGACTGGAATTTGCCAACCTACATGTTGACAAGTCACAAAGCTTCTGGGAGAATGTCCTATGGACAGATGAGACAAAAATCTAAATTTTTGGCAAGGCACATCAGCTCTATGTTCACAGACGGAAAAATGAAGCATATCTTGAAAAGAACACTGTCCCTACTGTGAAACATGGAGGAGGCTCTGTTATGTTCTGGGGCTGCTTTGCTGCATCTGGCACAGGGTGTCTTGAATCTGTGCAGGGTACAATGAAATCTCAAGACTATCAAGGGATTTTAGAGAGAAATGTGCTGCCCAGTGTCAGAAAGCTTGGTCTCAGTCGCAGGTCATGGGTCTTGCAACAGGATAATGACCCAAAACACACAGCTAAAAAGACCCAAGAATGGCTAAGAGGAAAACATTGGACTATTCTGAAGTGGCCTTCTATGAGCCCTGACCTTAATCCTATTGAGCATCTTTGGAAGGAGCTGAAACATGCCGTCTGGAAAAGGCACCCTTCAAACCCGAGACAACTGGAGCAGTTTGCTCATGAGGAGTGGCCAAAATATCTGTTGAGAGGTGCAGAAGTCTCATTGACAGTTACAGGAATCGTTTGATTGCAGTGATTGCCTCAAAAGGTTGTGCAACAAAATATTAAGTTAAGGGAACCATCATTTCTGTCCAGGCCTGTTACATGAGTTTTCTTTTTTTTTAAATTATGTTGAAGCATGGTTGAAAAGCAATGTCTGACTTTCATTTGTTCATTTTCATAGAATTTGTATATATTATTACTTCTGTCAGATTCAAGTTATTTCTGTGACCATTGTGGGTTTTTCTTTCATTAAACGAGGGGTACCAACAATTTTGTCCACATGTGTATGTCATCTGTGATCTACTAGATTTATAGAGAACCTATCACCTCTCTTGACATGTCTGATATGATAAATACAAAGCCATACAATGAGCTACATGCAGTCTTGTAGACCAGAGCTGTCATATTTCTGGGAGAAATAACAACATCACTGTCATGAAATATGTATATATTGTGTTATAAGTTATGTGTCTATTTATGAATTTCCTTATAGTTATGTTTTTTTTTCATTCATTGGTGTAGTTAGGAGATCAGCCCTTTGTATACTTATCTATGTTAGAGTATTTCCTGTGTACAGTAGTTACAATGCACAATCTATAGCACAGACTACAGAGAGAGAACGTCAGCAATTGAATTAGTCCCAGGTACTAATTCAATTGCTGACAACTAATTAGCAAGTATTTTATGTGCGGCTGGTGAGACAGAGAATTCAACTCCATATGTCAGTCTGGAAGCCAATAAGCATATCCAACAAAGGATAATTGTGACATCACAGATGGGAAGTTCCAAGACATGACCTCAGTGTCAGATATTTTGGAGCCACAGCCTACTGTCATGTCATCTGCCATTCTTTCTGTTGCGCTCCACCACCATACTTAAAACCAGGTCTGGAATTTATTCCCATTTTATTTTATATTGTTTGTATGTATATGTCTTTTTGTTACTACATATTTTCCTGTAAGCGCTGTACTTTTTTGTGTGTATTAAATCTAAAATTTAATACGATTGTCTTTGGCGGTAAAGGATCCAACAAGGTCAAAGAGAGTAAGTATTGCTCAAGCTTGCTACCCTTTTGTTTACTATTGCATGCATGGTTTGGGTATATTGGTGTCTTGTCTACCAGAAGTGGCAAGTGGTGGCAGCTATATGTGTGGATGTGTGATAGTAGACGGTTGCTTCACTCCTGTGTACTCTAGGAGATAGGCGAGTTGGAAGGGAGTGTGGAAGCAGAGCTCCCCTTTTTTTGATCGCAGGTGCATGTATGATGAGTAAGGTGTATGGATACCCCATAAAATTAGTATACAGGAGTCGGATATATCTTGTGTGAGGCCCAATTAATGACAAAGATGCTCTAGAATTCTTATTTCATGGGCAATACAAGTATTTGCTATAACAAACAGACATGTCAGGATGAGTGACTGATCCCCTACTTGATATGTGTACTGCCTGTAACTGCATCTGATCAGTGTTGTATTGTTATGTATAGTCTGCAGTGTGATAATGCTCTGCAGAGCTCCAATACAGACCTGACATCATTAGGTCTTCAGATCTAATGTAATACTATTGAGGATGCTATCATATATCATACTAAAATATATCACCTTCACAACTTCCAAAGCTCAGTGTACCAAGTTCTATTAATGTCACCTTATGATGTACTATATAGTTACTAAATAATATAATCATTCATTGACCAAATAACATTATCATGAAGTAACTAAATAACATTTCCCAACTGATGAAACTTTAACTTTGCCTTTCCATAGCTCCTACTAGTAAAGGCCCTATTACATGGACAAGCAAGGGAAGATGACTGCTAGTCAACAATATAACTTGTTAGTCAGTCCAAGTTTTCATTAGCATTAGCATTTGTATTGCTCATCTGCAACCCAGTAAAGTTCAGTTCAGGTATATAACACCACCAGGTGGTTTTAGTTCGGACACGACTATACTACACCAAGTCTGTATGGGGGTTCTTAGTCAGATCAGCAGCTGGTGGGGATATTACAATGACATAGGCTTCCCACCCTTAAGCCCTGAATACTGCAACACAGGACCACTCAAGTGAACAGGGCTACAGAATCTGAACATCGTTGTAAAGAAGAAAATGTAAAGTTACTTTTGAGTTTTACTCGTTCCGTCACCATTTTCTTGCAGAGATCCATGCAAATCCGAGGCAGTCGGACTCCATCCTGGCACGATGATATGCCATATATAAGTAATATACAATAGCTTTTATTTGTGAGAAAATTGTAAGTTCATATAGTTCTTAAGCTATGAATAAGTTGTGGGAAGTGTTGTTCTATTAAACCAAGTAACAAAACTAGTAATAAAACCCCCCTGCAAGGCAATATACAGACTGGATGCATAACTAGCAAGGTGTTACATAATAGACATTTTAGCACTGAACTACCTAATAGACAAGATCCATTGATGTGAACTGGGTTGTATATAAATGTATTGATTATTATTTCATCATCACCATTGTAATATATTATCTCACAAAATAAAAAAAAAAAAAAAAAAAATAATATATATATATATATATATATATATATATATATATAATATATATCATGGCAAAAGTTTATATATGGATATTATAAAAATACAATGCTGGAGGAAGAACTTTTAATGGAATAGTAGTAGATACCGTATGTTCTGTGAAAGTCTGCCATCTAGTGGATGTTATCACAACTATTGCAGTTGGCTGTCATCTGTTCCACGGGCACTTGAATTACAAAATATAGCAACAGTACCCAAAAGGGGGACCACACATGCACAAACATCATAAGAACATTTCATATTATGTATATTTACCAGAAATACAGGAATACACATTCCATCACCTCACACAGGTAACATCAACTGTAATCCACACCAGATATTACTTTTACAAAAATAAGGCAACTAGCGGGATAACAAAGTCAAATCTCAATTAAAACCAATCAACAGCCCAGGCACCATATAATACTACTCACAAAGGCAAATTGGCCAGTCATGCCGTCTAGCAGTTGAAATGATGCTCGTGCATGAAAGAGGAAGAGAGATAAATAAACATGAATACAAAAGAAAACAAAAAAAAACAGACAAAAAGCTCACCGCCTCTCCTACCCTGCACAATGCACCCACACTCCCCACCAGATCTGCAGATAACTACTAGAGATGGGCGAACCGCTTCGTTATGAGCAGGATTCAACCTGAATAATCCAAATTATTCTGATTTTAACAAAAACTAATATTTTTTGATTCCTCTTGTGCACAAGAAGTCATAGTGTCAGTCATCCGGTTGTTCTGCAACTTTATCTCACACCTGGCCAAGTTACTGGCTGTGCAGTCAGTGCTGTGCTGTTTAGTGGACTCCATTGTGTTTCACCATCTGATGACATGTCTCAATAGAGATTACCTAGCCACCATTATTTCTTGAAATTCTGTAAATTGTCGCTACTTGGTGCCCCATAAAGGGGTCATTTTTGGTGGCTTTTTTCTACACTCCCATACTGGGATAACTGACAGAATAATCCAGGTTCTTTTCTGGCTCCCAGGTGTTGTTTTCATAGACATTGATTCCATTCCATTTCAGAGTACATTCTAGCTTTTCAGAGAGCAGGCCAGGCACTCTGATAGTATGCCACAATTTTTTCTCAAATTCTGTAAATTGTCACTCCGCCAATACAATTTCCCTTACTTCCTACAGCAGCACATTATGGGGTATTTCTGCCCCTGTGTGCTGGAAGTCAGGCGGAACTTTTTAATTAGCATAATTAATGCGTGACTATCCTGCCTTATAAGAGGGCGAGAGAGACCTCCACCCCCTGTGTTTTTTTCTGTCCTGTGTGGTGGGACAGGTGGAGGGAGGTCTCTCCTGTCCTCCCTGATGTTTTTATCTCCTCCCTAAGTTGTACTCATGGGGATGGGGGTGTTTTTTCTCTTTTTCTCCCCCTTCTCGGTGGGGGCATATTCACAAGGAAGAAGTTGTAGAGTTATGTCGGAGCCTTCTCTCCGTCTGCCTTCTCTGCAGCACCGGAAGTGATGTCACGCATTTTCACCTCCGGAACCTTTGTTACAGAGTCCAGTTTCCCGGGGACGGCTTTCCCCTTTGTGTTTTTTTGCGACCTACTTCCGGTAGTGGCGAATTTGCTACCGATGCGCTTTTTTGCTCCGTAAGGACCCCTGCACCCCTATAAGTATTGGCCTTTTTGTAAAAGTTGCTAAGATCCGTCAGGAAATAACTGCCAAATCCCCAGGTGGCACTGACCCCCTCATCAGTCGCACTTCAGACTGTTCATTCTCATCTTTTGAACCTGTTACAGAGGAGGAAGTATCTCAGCTACTTTCTTCTTCTCACCCTACAACCTGTAGTAGTGACCCTTTCCCCTCACACCTTCTCCAGTCTCTGTCGCCTGCCGTCACGACTTACCTTACTAAAATATTTAACCTCTCTCTCTCTTCTGGAATTTTCCCTCCTCTTTCAAACATGCTGTCATAACCCCACTACTGAAGAAATCCTCCCTTGACCCATCCTGTGCTGCTAACTATCGACTTGTCTCTAACCTTCCTTTTATCTCCAAAATCTTGGAACGCTTGGTCTATTCTCGTTTAATCCGCTATCTTTCTGCTAACTCTCTTCTTGACCTCTTACAATCTGGCTTCCACACTCTGCACTCTACTGAAACAGCCCTCACAAAAGTCTCCAATGATCTCCTGATGGCTAACTCCAAAGGTGACTACTCTCTTCTTATTCTTCTAGATCTCTCAGCAGCATTTGACACTGTTGACCATCAACTCCTCCTCACTATGCTCCGTTCTGTCGGTCTCACAGACACTGCTCTCTCCTGGTTCTCCTCTTATCTCTCTGACCGCACTTTCTGTGTATCATTTGCGGGCTCTGCTTCTTCCCCTCTTCCGCTTGCCGTTGGGGTTCCTCAGGGCTCGGTATTAGGTCCCCTGCTCTTCTCCCTCTACACAGCCCCCATTGGACAAACCATCACCAAATTTGGCTTACAGTACCATCTTTATGTTGACGACACCCAATTATATAAGTCATCCCGTGACATCACCCCTGCACTAATACAGAACACCAGTGACTGTCTCTCTGCTGTCTCAAATATCATGTCTTCGCTCTATCTGAAACTAAATCTCTCAAAGACTGAACTACTGCTGTTTCCACCATCTAATAGATATGTCCCTGATATCTCCATTGCAGTCTCTGACCTTACCATAACTCCTAGGCAGTATTCCCGCTGCCTCGGGGTTTTGTTTGACTCAGACCTTTCCTTCACCCCCCATATCCAATCACTCGCACGCTCATGTCATCTCCACCTCAAAAACATCTCCAGAATCCACCCTTTCCTTACCACAAATACACTAAAGACACTTATTGTTGCCCTGATTCACTCTCGCCTTGACTACTGTAACTCCTTACTAATCGGTCTTCCCCTTACTAAACTCTCCCCTCTACAATCTATTCTGAATGCAGCAGCCAGGCTCATCTATCAGTCTAGACGCTACAGCGATGCCTCCGGTCTGTGCCGGTCACTACATTGGCTGCCTATACAATACAGAATATAAACTTATCACCCTCATTCACAAGGCTCTCCATAATGCTGCACCTCCCTACATTTCCTCCCTCACCTCTGTCTATCGCCCAACTCGTACTCTCCATTCACTCAATGACCTAAGACTAACATCCTGTATTATCAGAACCTCCCACGCTCGTATACAAGACTTCTCCCAAGTTGCACCACTTCTCTGGAATGCTCTATCCCGGACTATTAGATTAACCCCCAATTTCCACAGCTTCAAGCGTAAACTAAAGACATATCTTTTCAGACAGGCCTATCACAACTCCTAATGTAAACCCTTCTGTAGTTAGAATCCCTAAAACATACCCTCCTCTGTTGATGCTCCAACATTACCTCACAGGATATGATGCCGTATCAGACTAACTTTATATGTCCAGGCACCATCTGCATGTTAAAGGACACGACTGGTGACGGCTCATACAGCTTTATATATGTGTAATGACAGTAACCTCTATTACAAAATTGTCTGACCATTGTACAAGCAATGCTACGTCTGTTGCCGCCCCTGCTACCTCTTGTGTCACCCCCTCTACCTCATAGATTGTAAGCTCTTGCGAGCAGGGCCCTCAGTCCTAGTGTGTGAATTGAATATTTCTCTGTAATGTATCTTTTTTTGTCAGTACTTGAACCCTACAAATTGTACAGTGCTGCGGAATATGCTGGCACTATATAAATAAAAAGTATTATTATTATTATTATTATTATTATTATTATTAAAAGTTGGCCTTATCAATTATGCTTGGGGGGAGGATTTTGCAAGTGCACTCTGCTTACTTCCTCCTTTTTCCTATATAAGCCTTCCAAGGCCTCAGTACTTTTCCTCTAGGATCTGTCACTGAGTATTTGCTGATATGGTGGCTGAGTGTTTCAGATGTCCTCCTCTGCCTCTGGCGGTGGCACTTTATGAGAAAGGGAACATCCAAGCGAAAACACCTAGCTTGCATTGAGTGTAACATCTCTCCCATTAATTATGCTAATTAAAAGTTCCGCCTGTCCTGCCAGCACACAGGGACAGAAATACCCCATATTGTGCTGCTGTTAGGACTAAGGGAAAACAGATTAATTGTAATCATCAAGTAGGTGTGGCATTTGCTTCCATACAGGGTTAACAGGCAGGATAATTCAGGTTCTTTTCTGGCTCCCGAGTGCTGTATATAGAGTCCTTTCTACTTGAGATTATATTCTAGCTTTTTGAGCTGACAAATTCTGTAATTGTCACTCCTTGGTGCTGCATCTGCTCCCATAAAGGGATAATTTTTGGTGGCTTTTTTTTATAGTCAATTCTTTATCACTTCACTTTTCAAGTAGCAGGCACGTTGACAGAGCGCTACACATTTTTCTTCAATTTCTGTAATTGCTGGTGCCACTTCTCACTGCCACACTGTTGGCATAAGAACAAAAAAATAAAACAAACAACCCCACCATTGCTTCATCCAATACCAACACAATAATGGTATGGTATTTTGCTCCCATAATGGAATAATTTTTGGTGGCTTTTTTTTGAAAAGCTACTGTAATTCTTCACCACTTTTCAACCAGGCACAGAGCCACAAATATTTCTCCAAAATAACAAGCCTGTACCACTTACAAGTCATCAAAACATGCATTTTTTTGTATGAAACTTTGCTTTTTGCAATACATCTGCCATGTGTGTATACAAAAACCACAGATGGTTAAGCTAGCAGTTTGTATCCACTGTTTACTTTCCATTTATCCATAGACATACAAGTCACTTTCACTTTGACATAACTTGGTCTGTGTTTGCCTTAGAGAGCTAGAAATTGGATAGATAGGGTCTTGGGAGCCCTGACAGTGTCATGCATTATGTTTTAAGTCAATTTTAGCTCTGGTTTGTACCAAACTTACTTGACCCAAAACAAATCTTTAAACCAAACCTGAAACGAATCTTCAAAGGCTTGCCCATCTCTAATAATTACCTGATTTCATGAGCACAAGGCAAAGGTCTCCCATCCTCTCACTGTAGGCAATGGGTTGCACCACTCTACTATCTCAATGGGGGGGAGGTCACCCGACAATATCCATTCTTGGTACCAAGTTGCAAGTCGGAAACATGCAGCTTATTTTTAGATGCTGGGCAAAAGGGAAATATAACCCTCCCATAGTCAAAAAAAATGTCCAGACTTTTTTCTTCTTCTGATGTGCCGCTTCCACCGAGTCCATTTTTTTCAAAGTTAGGGTTCTCAAGGTTTGTTCCACACCAATAAAATTGCATTGCTACCCGCTGCCACCACCAGATGTAGGAGGCAAATATTCTTATCAATCTCATCAACATCTCTATAAAACCCAAGATTGCCCAGGAAGTGGTGAAGGAGAACAATTGAATTAGTTGAATTAGTTGCAAAATTCTTCACCTACTCCAAAACTGCTGTATTCAGCATGGACAGGAGAATAAACAAGTGTGACTCAGGCTGTCCACACTCAAAACAATTGGCAGGCCTGTTCCGTGACCTTAGAGGGGAGCCAAATAGGCCCTATGGATAACCTTTCATTTCAACATACCTCACTGCTAGTAAGAACTTATATGCGTCGACAGTGACCTTTAGGATTGTATAGGCAGTCAGGAACAATTCATTAATACCCCATTTGGTTATGTTAATGGATATGGTACCATAATCTATTGGGGAGAGGAGAAATGTATATATGTGGGTTATCTGCACAACCCATGTTGTCATATATGGACCGTCATAGCACGTGATGTGGGTGCGGCTGTCAGGGGTCAATTTACTCCACTCACTCAATCTTGCACTCACCCTTCACTAAGGCTTCAAATTGAGCATAAATTGAACCATAACTGTAACGTCTCTGCCTGTTCGGGTCGCTGCGCCACCCTCCGCTCGCACGCTGCGGCGAAGGAGGCGTGTTCAGTTTGGTTCCTTGTGTAGGTTTGTTGTTGCTCAGTCTGAACACGGTCCTAGACAATGTAATGGATTTCCAGCCACACCCGCGTTCTGAGCATTTCTCTCTGGACCGCATATAGTTAATCTCAGCCTTGCCTGTGTGATTGACAGCCTGTCAACCAATCCAGTCTGGGGCTTGCCCAGACTTTCTATAAACAGGTTGTCAGCCCTCATATGGTCGCCGGTTATTGCACTGTCTTTGCCTGCTCTCTTTGTTATATCTCTTGCTGCTTTGTTACCTGATTCTCTGACCTTTGGCTTGCCTTGTGACTATTCTCTTGGATTGTGATTTTGTACTGCATTGCTCGTTTGTTACCGAACCCTTCACTAGCTGACCTCCCTTTGTTGTTGTGCGTCCTGTCTGCGTTCTGTGTGGTCAATTACTCAGTATAGGGCTCGTCTTCAGATTGTCCTTTTACTGTTTAGGGTAACTGAGGCAATAGGAAGGGACAGTGGCTGGGTTGAGATTAGGGCTCATTGTCTCTGTCCTTCCTCTCAGACCGCTGCAGTAGATTAGGGTATTGCTACATCTGGCAAGACCCTAGCACCAACACAGTCAACACACCTCAAATACACACTGCCACCACTACTGACTTGCCAGACTCACCAGAAACCTTACTTACATATGCACACGTATCTTTAACAGTCAGACACAAACACACTTCAAAAGGGTAAAGAAGTTCAAAGAGCAAACATAAGGTACTATTAAATTTAATGATTTAATACCTAAAGGGTTCAGTGCTATATATAATATACTAGCAGAAGGACCCGGCTTCGCACGGTTATATTTCATTTTTTGTTTGTGCAGTGACCCCATAAGAATTGGCCAGTTTTGCACTTCACATCCAGTATGGCAGTCCAGTATAGGTACAGTCTATTTATGGCTGTGTTGCTATGGAAACCTGGTAAATGAAATGTGAACTTATATTGGCTGATGCAAGTCATATGACTGAATATTTAAGGACCTGCGAACTGATATTGACTTAAACAGGTCATAAATAGCTTGGTTGCTATGGAAACCTGGTGTAAAGCTGTGTGTATGTCAAGACTGAAGAACCTGCGATTTCCATTGGTCCATAAGCGTCATGTGATCATGTGTATCTCAGTTTGGATATCAGTGAAAGACTTGCGATCGGTTGTTATGGAAAACCTGGAGTAAAGATGTGTGTATGTGACCTTGTGTAACAGTGTCATCCACAGTGCCCTGCCCCTTTAAAGCTGACCTACAGCAGTGATGAAAAATGGCTGGGTTGTTATGGAAACATGGAGTGCAGCTGTGTGCATGTGGCTAACAATGCCTTGTTAGAGTGGAGACGGGCTTGGGTCTCCTGGGTTGTTTCAGCAGCTCGCTGTTGTCTGTGACATATCTTGTCAGATTAGAGACAGGCTTGAGTCTGCTGAGAGTTTTCATTAGCTCGAGCAGCAGCCATGCATTTTGCTGCAGGGGGCATGAGTAGTTTAAAAACGTTTCAATTTATAAGAATGCTGAAATCCAGTATGGCAGTCCAGTCAGTGGCGTAAATACCGGGGTAGCAGTGGTAGCGGCTGCCAAGACATTAGGGGTCCCAGCGGGCCCCTGATGTTTTTTTTTTTTTTAATAGGCCGTTACCTGCTGGTGTAACGGGCCCTATTTACTTACCGATCCCCGCTCCTGCTCACGGCCGCCTGTGCTTCACCTTCTGCAGAGGCAGCTGTGAGCAGGAGCGGGGATCAGTAAGTAAGGCCTGCAGGCCGTGAACCCCACAAACACTGCTATCATCATACTCTGGGGTCTTTTCAGCAGGCTTTGGGCCTCCTTGGTGATGTCCCAGACGTCGGTGGGCCAGTCCGACGTCATTATGTGTCGCGATGCATGCCTGGCTCACGTGACATCTGGTCCAACATTGAAGAGGTAGCGGGGAGTGTGCATAATACTATATGAAGGTGCCACTATGATACTGTGTGCAGGGGCCACTATGGGGCAGAATACTGTGTGCAAGGGCCACTATGGGGTCTAATAGTGTGTGCAGGGGCTACTATGGGGCATAATAGTGTGTGCAGGAATGCAGTTTATGCAGGGAGGGTGGTTGCCGGGGGGGTCCCATGTCAAATGTTCACCTTGGGGCCCAGCCATTCCTAGTTATGCCACTGAGTCCAGTATAGGTACAGTCTATTTATGGCTGTGTTGTTATGGAAACCTGGTAAATTAAATGTGACTGATACACGTGATATGACAGAATATTTAAGGACCTGTGAACTGCTATTGACTAATACAGGTCATAAATAGTTTGGTTGCTATGGAAACCTGTGTGCCTGAGGAGAGTAAGCGTCTGCGAGCTCTTATTGGCTGATAAGGGACATGTGACCGTGTGTATGGCATTTGGAATATGAGTGAAAGACTTGTAGGCTTGTATTAGCTAATGTTGGTCATTTTTTGGGAATACTGTATCTCAGGAACGGTACATCCAAGAGAGCTGAGACCCAGTCTAAAATATTCCCGGACACCTGATGTACATGTGTTCCAAATTTGGTGAGGATCGGTCCAGGCGTTTGGTCGCGCATAAAGAACAGACAGACAGATAGACAGACAGACAGACAGAAACTCATTTTTATATATATAAGAGACTAGCAGAAGGACCCGGCTTCTCACGGGTATATTTCATTTTTTGTTTGTGTAGTGACCCCATAAGAATTGGCCAGTTTTGCACTTCACATCCAGTATGGCAGTCCAGTATAGGTACAGTCTATTTATGGCTGTGTTGCTATGGAAACGTGGTAAATGAAATGTGAACTTATATTGGCTGATACACGTCATATGACTGAATATTTAAAGACCTGCGGACTGCTATTTACTCATACAGGTCATAAATAGCTTGGTTGCTATGGAAACCTGGCGTAAAGCTGTGTGTATGTCAAGACTGAAGAATCTGTGATTTTCCATTGTTCCATAAGCGTCATGTGATCATGTGTATCTCAGTTTGGATATCAGTGAAAGACCTGCGATCGGTTGTTATGGAAAACCTGGAGTAAAGCTGTGTGTATGTGACCTTGTGTAACAGTGTCTCCACAGTGCCCTGCCCCTTTAAAGCTGAACTACAGCAGTGAAGAAAAATGGCTGGGTTGTTATGGAAACATGGAGTGCAGCTGTGTGCATGTGGCTGACAATGCCTTGTCAGATTGGAGATGGGCTTGGGTCTGCTGGGTTGTTTCAGCAGCTCATTGTTGCTTGTGACATATCTTGTCAGATTAGAGACAGACTTGGGTCTGCTGAGAATTTTCATTAGCTCGAGCAGCAGCCATGCGTTTTGCTCCAGGGGGCATGAGTAGTTTAAAAACGTTTCAATTTATAGGAATGCTGAAATCCAGTATGGCAGTCCAGTCAGTGGCGTAAATACCAGGGCAGCAGTGGTAGCGGCTGCCATAGGGCCCGGGACATTAGGAGTCCCGGTGGGCCCATGATGTTTTTTTTTTTAATAGGCCGTTACCTGCTGGTGTAACACCAGCAGGTAACGGGCCCTATTTACTTACCGATCCCCGCTCCTGCTCATGGCTGCCTGCGCTTCACCTTCTACAAAGGCGGCATTGAGCAGGAGCGGGGATCAGTAAGTAAGGCCTGCAGGCCAGGAACCCCACAAACACTGCTATCATTATACTCTGGGATCTTTTCAGCAGGCTTCGGGCATCCTTGGTGACGTCCCAGACGTCGGTGGGCCAGTCCAACGTCATTATGCGTTGCGATGCATGCCTGGCTCACGTGACATCTGGTCCAACATTGAGGAGGTAGCAGGGAGTGCGCATAATACTATATGAAGGGGCCCCTATGATACTGTGTGCAGGGGCCACTATGGGGCAGAATACTGTTTGCAGGAATGCAGTTTGTGTGGGGGGGGGCGGTTGCTGAGGGTGGTCCCATTTCAAATGTTCGCCTTGGGGCCCAGCCATTCCTAGTTACACCACTGTGATGATTCCACTTAAATATGGCTATAACTCAAAGATGTATTTTGATCTCTGGGTATCGTATCTCTTTCTTACTTCCATTTATTCATAATGTGCGCAGCTCTAATCCTAGGTGTATATTGGCCGTAGTGGCAACAATATAACAATAGGGCTTTGTATCCATCCCAGAATAGCTCTATTGAATTCCTGCATAGCCCTGAGTGATCAAACACACCTGCATTGTTCAGTCTGGGCTGTTAGATCAGACATGCTTGATAACATTGTATCCTTTCACTTGGTCTCAGCTCCTTACAAAGCATCTTTACTTGAGTGCATTAATCAATCAGACTTGCCGTCGCCGGTGACCTCATTCTGGGTAGTGTAATCAAGGGTATAAAAGATGAGGTAAGAGGTCAGTGGGAGGAGACATTGCTGAGACTACCACTGGGAGATTACTATGAAGATGCTACTATGAGGAGAGGCTGCTGTGATGAGTTGCTGAGATGCTGGAGTTAATGCTGCTGCCTCCACTGGTTATTCACACATACCAGAGCATGTGTGAGTGTTGGACTACATGACCACATCAAGGAGATGTGTGGTAAAGTAATCATTTCACCTTTATTCCCTTTTATTTTATTGTACTGTATATTGTAACTAGTAACTGTTAATGCTTGCACATATCTACATATCTGTTCTGAACTGCATGTGTTAGATGTTAATACCGACCCATTTAGGGGTTAATAAATATATAAAATTTAGAAATCTTGTCTTGTATTTATCTTGTGAACCCGGCACTCACTGGCGATGAGTGTGGTTTTTATGAAAGAAGACTCAGGTGTGGGCCAGCGCGGTGTTGGCGCACTGAGGATCTTTCACAGCCACTGAGTCCAGTATCGGTACAGTCTATTTATGGCTGTGTTGTTATGGAAACCTTGTAAATTAAATGTGAACTTATATTGGTTGATACACGTGATATGACTGAATATTTAAGGACCTGCGA
The DNA here is from genome assembly GCA_947044405.1 of Leptodactylus fallax. NCBI lineage: Eukaryota > Metazoa > Chordata > Amphibia > Anura > Leptodactylidae > Leptodactylus > Leptodactylus fallax. The sequence continues at coordinate 29,568 of CAMRHE010001297.1, forward strand.
ACTGCTATTGACTAATACAGGTCATAAATAACTTGGTTGCTATGGAAACCAGTGTGCCTGAGGAGACTAAGTGCCTGCAATCTGTTATTGGCTGATAAGGGACATGTGACCATGTATATGGCAGTTGGAATATGAGTGAAAGACTTGCAGGCTTTTATTAGCTAATGTTGGTCATTTTTTGGGAATACTGTATCTCAGGAATGGTACGTCCAAGAGAGCTGAGACCCAGTCTATAATATTCCCGGACACCTGATGTACATGTGTGACAAATTTGATGAGGATCGGTCCAGTCGTTTGGTCGCGCATAAAGAACAGACAGACAGACAGAAACTCATTTTTATATATATATAAGAGATAAGACAAGAGATGACGAGACAAGCAAATCAGTTTTAAAATAAAAGGAAAAAAAAAACAGAATAAACCTAATAACCTAGATTCTATTTGGTTCCAGGGTGCTTGGAGGATCTCTCCTGATGGAATGGGCACACCCAGCTAGTATTCACAGTCTCTTGTAAGGTGAAGCTCCTGGCTCGTGCTTAGCTATGCCTCCTGCCAGCATGCCCCCCTCCTCCCCCTTTTCACATTTTGAAAAGCTGGAAAATGGCTGGTTTCATCTCCACCTTGGAAAGAGGGATACTCCGCAGATGGCCGAGGTTGCTGGCTGGTCGCAATAATTCCTGACTGCCCAAGAAGTTGTAGCTAAAGCAAAAAAACCTATCTTGACAGTATATCTTATCTTTATGGCAGGAAGAAACATTTTTGCCCCTGAACCCTCCTAACATTACTTTTATACACACATAGCAATGTAATATACTGATGACACATGCATAATCACTATACTCACTAATGATATATACATGAACAATATAATTCAGTAATAATACATACATACATAAGGGGACTCCTTTCATCCCACATGTTATGGGTTCTGAGATTAGAGTCTTAATGGAGACAACCAATCCACTGGTGTGATTTTGGACACCACCACCGCCTGTGCAGAAATTTAGTCTGTAGGTCAGAAAGTGTATGGTCTGTAGGGTGCCATAGAGTCAACAGTAACAAGATGCTCCCTGTGTGCACTGAACAAGTGGTGAGGCGTGTTCCCTTGGAATGCTAGATTTTTAACGATTAATGAAAGCAATGGAGAATACTCTGACTCCATATTTTTCAGGGTGCAAATGGTGGTCCAGACGTTCGAAGTCATAATTAAAAGAGAGTTTGGGTTGTTGCAGGACATGAAATGGGATCCTTGTTTTCCCTCCTCACTAGATGAACTCCTTGTATAATTTGATGATAAGTCTTCCTTCTTTTTGGCTTAAAAAAAATAGGGGGTTGAAACAAGTAAAGGAGTCTCATGAACTTCATCATTTTAAATTTAGTAAATTAGCTCTGCTCATAAATGAGAGAGAAAAATGTTTCCAAGATTTAACCCTTATTTCCAATTAAATATATTTCAACATATTGTGATGGCACAGTTGTGTGGATGATCTAGTTGTAACGTCTCTGCCTGTTCGGGTCTCTGCGCCACCCTCCACTCACACGCTGCGGCGCAGGAGGAGTGTTCTGTTTGATTCCTTGCTTAGAGTTCTTGTTGCTCTGTCTGAACACTGCTCTATTACCTCTTCTCTGTAATTGATTTCCTACCACACCCATCTCCTGCTCCTTGTTTTCCTCCACTCCTCAAATAGTTAATCTTAGCCTTGCCTGTGTGATTGACAGCTTATCTACCAATCAAATCTGGGGCAGATTCTGGACTTCCTATAAACAGGTCATCTGTTCACACATGGTTGCTGCCTATTGTGACTGTCCTCGCTAAGCGTTCTCTTGCTATTGTATATTATTACTGACTTCTGATCTTTGGCTTCTTTTCTACTCTTTTGGCTTGCAATTTGGTACCTCTTGTCTCTCTGGCTTTAACCCTTGGCTTGCTGACTCCCTTCCGTGTTGTTTGTCTTGACCGCGTTTTGTGTTGTCACTTATCTAAGAAGGGACTGGCACCCAGTTGTCCGCTGTCACCTAGGGCAGTGAGGCAAGTAGGCAGGGACAGGGGGTGAGTTTAGCTTAGGACTCACTGTCTCTGTCATTCACTTCAGCAGCAGCACTGGGGAATTGCACAACTGGCAATTCCCTTACAGTAGTTATCTCCACCCCCAAGTACTGAATGGAAGATATGCACCATTTCAAAGGGAATATTCCACAGACTATAGGAGTCCTTCAAGAACAAAGCCTCACTCTTGTCCACATTTAGAATATACCGAGACAGCAGTATCAGAACATATTTAAAGGGACAGAACTGTACAGTATATTGTTGCTGGTTTTGTTGTATCATAGGAGGGCCAAGACCAGGGTACCCGAACTTCTTGCTCAGACGTCCTGAATGCCAAGAAATATTCTCTACTTACTCAGACACATTGTCACCAGTGTAAACTGAGATAGATGTTCAGCGTCACACAGGTTACCGACAATTGCTTTACACTAGGAAACAACCAGAATCAACTTCAGCAGTATTCTTGCCAGGAACACTTTGAAGCTTGAAAACAACATACCCATGGCACACACAAGACTGCCCGGTTTTCACAGCAGTTTGAAGTTCAACACTCACAATGACCAGATCTCAGGCTCAAAACAGATTCATCAACAGTAGTCTTCAGGAACCGGCTTAGCGCCAGAATTGTACTGCACAGACAGAAAGCCTGACCAATAGCAATGGATGTCCGGACAGAAGCCCTGAAAGTGCTGGAAAACCTCTCATTTATAGGATCCTTTCCCATCCAACATGACTAAAATGCATCAAGCCATAGCACGCAAACACTGCACATCAGGCAGCTTCAAAGAGACACTGTCCAATGTGCAGCCAATGGGAATAACTAGACTCTGCCTTTTTGGAGAGTCATTGTGCCACCTTCTTTACAGAAAAAAACAGACCAAGGTAGACACAATGACATAGCAGTAAATACACAATTAAGGTCACAGGGTAACATCATATGTGAAAAAAGTTGTCAGCATATTCAGCAATATACACATCATAAAATGCACAGAAGAATGCACAAAGCACAAGCAAACTACACAACACAGATATATAGGACAATATTAGGTATGGACCTCATCTAGCCTCTCACCTAAGGTCATTCTTTGGAAGGTGGTGGCCCCAAACCTCATTATAGGGGTCGCCTGGGGAGTATTAAATGACTTACCTAGTCCCGGGGATGCTGGTGATGGACCTGGAGGGGGGGTCATGTGATCCGTGGCAGCAGTCTCCTCCATCCTCCCCTGATCTCACAGATAATTAATTACCTGTGCTATTTGGAGCCCACTTACTGCAGTAAAGCCAGCCCACATAGAACAGGTAATTAATTACCTGTGAGATGGGAGGAGCATGGTGAGGGAAGAGTGACCCAGGGGGGCAGAGCGACCTGGGGGCCAAACACTCAAACGAATCACATGACCTGGGGGTCGTGACATCACCAGAACCCCTGGGTCCCTCACCAAGCATCCTCAAGACCTGGTAAGTCAATTAATACTCCCAGGACAACCCCTTTAATCACTGTCATCCCCGACAATAACTACTTCACACAGTATAGGAGGAAACAACAACTCTTAGGGCAACAGGTAACTCATCTGCACACCCATTTCACACTACAGATGGCTAGACTAAATTCTACAGTCATATAACAGATTTCCTGCAAAGTGAACATGTGCACAAAACAGCATAACAGGTGTTAACAAAAAAACAGTTAACTACTAATACAGGGTGAATCTTCTCAAGTCCTACAGGAACAATCTCTTGAATCTTCTTACTGAAGATCTTTCTCCAACTCTTCATCCTCCTCTTCAAAGTGGCCAGGAGCATAGGTCTCCTGCCACCAGTCTCTTTTGCGGGGTGCTGCTGCTTTTGGATATCCTTTGTTCCTGGCCAGCCATTCTTATCTGTATGATGATGCTCCTAAATGTGGTTCTCTTAAGTTTTCACTCGACACTCCACCTGGTCTTTGAAAAAGGGGCAGAAATGGGGGACACTATTTTTTTACTGTATACACTGCGCCTCTTTATTGTGAGTGTGACAAGTTATGACACTGCCTGCACCTCACACTCATGGGCATTCCACTGCTTCTCACCATGTCATCCAAGTTCTTGAGGATCTGCAGCAACTGACACATCAACAAGGTTTCATGTCTTCTGAACTTATGAAGGGAAAATGCACGTCCCATACCTCCACTTCTCAATAGATCCCCACATCCAGACCTGAGGCCACTAGCGGCCCCGCCTGGCCTCTCTGTATAAGTGCCCTTGCTCTTCTAATGAAGAGTCAACCAATTCCACTGAGCCACTGAACCTGCATCCCCTTCCATCAAGTTCCTTCACACCATGTCTGTACTGCCAATCCTGGCTCTTTCGGTGATTTGGAACTCTACTTAATACATTACTAAAAGAATATAGGATGCCAAGAGCCCGGGGCCCACTCTGACTATGCCATGCAATTGTTCCTGTGGGATTAACTCATCTTCCACTATTCCGAGACAACCAAGGCCAGGGAAGCTGGACTTCCTGAACGTAGAGTTTAGTGTTGTCAATTTGGCAATGCTAGCCTTCAAACACAGGCTCAACTCTGGATTTACACTGCACAGACATAAAGTCGGACTGGTAGCAATGGAGATCCAAACAGAAGACCCAAAGGCTCAGGAAAACCCAAGTCATCAACATATTCAGTAAAATACATGTCATAAAATGCAAAATAAGACGCACAAAGCACAAGTAAACTACACAACACAGTTGCAAAGGCCAATCTTGTGCAAAGACCTCAACGAGTCTACCAACTAAGGTAATTCTGTGGAACGTGGGGGCTCCTACCACCTTCTGTTACTATGACTGGCCTTTATGGCTTAGCTGTGGCTTCCTTTAGTGGAAGCAGATTTTTATAAGGGTTCTGTGGCTCTTACTAGTATAGAAGAAGTGGACACCATAAAGTACTAGAGGTACTAAGTCAGGGACAATAAAGGGTGCTGCTCTCACTATCTACCACTAACACTGTAGCACAATGCTATTCAAAACCATACACCAGAGCGGAGTACATGAGCTGGGACCCGAGCAGGTCCCCGCGGGAAAAACCAGGACGCAGCCATTACTGTAGCAGGGCACTGGAGTCTCGGGCCCCTGCCCCTTTTTTCCCCCTTAAACCCTACAGGCCTAAGTGGTCTGTAGCCTATGAGGAAAAATCGCTGCCGTTGATAAATCCCATTGTACCACCTTAGCGCCATCTGACAGTATCATTCAGACGTGGCTGTGCTTGCATTTATTCATTTCTCCATTCACTTCTATAAGAATTCTGAGAGTAGCTCTCCAATAGAAGACAATGGAGAACAGTCTTTAAAAGATTGCTAATGCAGTCAAACATATAAATGGTTAAACAAATAATCTATTTATTCATCCTAATCACATATCTCTAGAAATGTGAAGAGGTGTGAACCATGCCACGCATATAAAGGGATGTAATTATACAGGAAGTTTTACTGTAACAACATATCATATTAATTGGTGTTTTTAGATGGTTGTGACCTCATCATTTCTAATTCATCATTGGCTTAAGTCACCCTATTTGTTTTCCATTTTATGAGAGCATGATGCTTGTACACTTAATGGCAATAATATTATTCATATTTTGGATTTCTATTTGACATTTGACATTGGTGTAACCCATAAACCATTAAGCAATACATTAGGAGCATTATTGAAGAGTCTATGCCCTTGACAACTATGTGCTGTGGATACATTTTACTGAATCTTAAGGGTGCTATTATATGTGCTGTTTTTATTCGTGTCAACCCATGTGCTGTTGTTTCTGTACCAATGAAAATGACTAATGCTGATCAAAATTGAAAAATAAACATGGTTACAAAAAAAATGCACGTGATAATGCGATGAGTAGCTGGGGGCCCAAATTTTTGAACTGGCTCTAAGTTACCTGTATCCTCTGAAAAGATATTCTGTGCATATGTCCCCATGTTAATACTTCCTGCCTCTGGAAGTTCAGTGTTATCATAGAGAACTTAGTCCTTATAGCAACTAACCAGTTACCTTGTTTTCTGACCAGTGCTAGAAGAATGGATTCTGATCAACTGTTCTGAGGCCCAACTTCCCTCTAATAACACCGAAATGTCAGTTCACTTTAGTCACTGACTAATATAGAAGGTTCAGTGTTTTCTCATGTGAATTCACGCATTTTTGCTTCATATAAATTATGCTATACATTCTACTGGAATCACAGTCTAGGGGGATACTGAATAGGTAACAGCATTCTACATGGAATCATAGCACATCCTCTCAGATTGTCATGTTCATCTACTATTATGATGTCATATAGGAGTGACATCACCATTCAACAGAACTTGGCACTGTCTACCAACTACTAGTACGTGTCAGAGGAAGCAGGAGAAGAGGAAACAGATGGCATAGCAGAGGTGAATAAATCATTGCTACATACATACAATAAAATTCCTACAAATTCACACTAAAAAGCCAGATTGGTGGGGGTCTGAGTCCCAGCACCGACTACAATTAGCTGTTTGAAGCACGGCATAAAAAGCATAGCGCCATATGCTGTATTGTAGCTGTCCTTTGTACTGCAGCTCAATACGATTCACTTGAATAGGACTGAGCTGCATTAAGGCCATGTGACCAGTACATCACTAGCCTGCTCTTAACCCCTTCCCGCTGCAGGCTTTTTCAATTTTCGTTTTTTGACTCCCCGACATAACTTTTTTTATTTTTCCATTCATAGAGCCATATGGGGGGTTAATGTTTGCAGGATTAATTGTACTTAGTAATGGTACCATTTAATATTCCGTATGATGTACTGGGAAGCTGAAAAAAAAAATCTGAAGGAGGTGGAATTGGAAAAAACTGCATCTTTGTGACTTTCTTACGGGCTTTGTTTTTATGGCGTTCACTCTGCAGCCAAAATGGCATGTCACCTGTATTCTATGGATCAGTATGATTCCGGGGATACCAAATCTGTACAGTTTTATTATTTTAACATTGTTCAGTTTCATGTTTTAATTCATTAATAAAAAATCCAAAACTGCAAAAAAACACAAACATTTCTTGGAGTCACTATATTCTGTCACCCGTAACTTTTTTTTACATATGCATAAGGAATCCTTTCTTTTGCAGGACTAGATGTACTTAGTTGTTAATACTATTTTGCATAATGTATATTGCTCTGATTGCTTTTTATTCAAATTTTTAAAAGAGGCAAAATAGCAAAAAAGCAGCGGTTCGGTTCGTTTGATTTTTTTTTTTTCCACCACACCATATAGGAAAAATTTGCAGACCGGGATCTCTCAGACAGAGGGATACCTAATGTGGATGTATTTTTTACTTTTATATGTGTTCTAGGAAAAGGGGGAGTGATTCGAAATTTTAATTCTTTTCTTTTACTGTAATTATTAGACCCCCCAGAGGTCTTGAACCCCAGGGATCTAATCACTAATTCAATGCATTACAATGCATTGCAAATTGATGGCACTTGTATTACAGGCTGCATAGACTGAGGTGGCACTGATTGTGGGCACTGATTGTGGGCATTAGTGCCGGGTCTCTGCTGTATAATACATCTGAGACCCTGTGGCTATGGCAGGTACAATATCATTTATTAATCCCTCCACACCAATTTTCTGGCAGAGAGGGATTAATAAATTTCCCCCATAATATATTGTTTATAGAAATGGGCAAATCAACTCGTACCGAGTCAGGTTCAAACTGAATATTCCAAATTGTTTGTTTTTTAATGAAACCGAACAATTTGGAATTTGTCTTGAATGAACTAAAATGGCCACTTTACTCTTCAGACCCCAGAGTGTAATGGCTAGAGGCCCAGGGGAGGTGACAAAAATAAAAACACATTTATTCTCACCTTCCATTGTCATCTCTTTTGGGCCTCCTTGCAGGGTCCAGCGAACGGAAGTTTGGTGCTCTTCTGTGACGTCATGCGCCCGTGGTCAATGCTGAGTATTGTGACTGAGCCTCAGAGGAAACGTCGGAGCGCCAAGTGTCATGACGTCAGAGAAGAGCACCAGGTGCCGACAGGAGGAGGACACAGAGTGCTGGATATGAGGAGGCCCAAAAGAAATAACAGAAGGTGAGTATAAATGTTTTTTTATTTTTGTCACCTCCCTGGGGCCTCCAGCTATTATACTCTGGGGTATGAAGAGACCCCAGAATATAATAATTTTCCTTCCAGTTCTATCTAAAAGAGTTTGGACCAAACCAGGTGTGAAGGATATCACCTTGCCAAGCTGCTTGGCACACCTGCGATCAACCTTCTTACCTCCCACTCACGCCGTGAGTGGACCAGATTCATAGGAAAATATGAAACAAGCTTTATAAATTTTATATATTTATTAACCCACATGGGTTGGTACTAGGCACTAACATATACAGAAATACACATCAATGGATTATCAAGCAAATACAGGTAAAAGCACAATACAATACAGAAAATAAAAGGGGAATAAAAGCTAGAAAAATAAAGGAACAAGTGTGTAGTCTCTAGGCTTCAGCAGTTTTTGGGCCTAGAGCGCATTCTTAAGTCAATAATAGAGCATGTGTCTCCTACATGCTGTCCAGAAACAAAGAGAAGTCTCAGGTCTGGCTGCTAGGCCTCAGGGCACTGGCTTAAGTGCACAGCATGACATGCCCTCACATCTCTCCAGGAAAAGAACTCCCCCTGTTCCCCCAGGGGAGACCATATAACTATTCCCAGCCCCCTCCCTGAAAGGTGTCACTAGGAGGAAAAGTCCCGCCCTCCATCTTGAAATACCAATAACTATGATTCATCATATCTCCTTGCCTGATGACTACAGTGTCAGGCAAGGGGGTGTGATGGGGTTCGTGGCGAGATCCCCATCGTGTAGACACCAAGAATGACACCCAAATCCCCCTTGGGTAATGAGATCAGAGTCTGGACCTTTTCCCTGTGTTCAACAGTAACATGTCTGGATTTGAATTGTTCGTCTTTGCCTGGTGCACCCGAGGAATTTATCCGGACAACAATAGGAGGTTCTCTTGGGAGAATATTGCCATAAAACCATATTCCTTTTGTACTGTGGCCTAGAGACATGGAGTCTGGATTTTGTGTATTCCGAGGTCTTTCCAGCCACAGGTTTGCAGGAACCCCCTACTGGGATAATGAGATTAACAAGGGTATGCTAATTGAACCAGGGACAGAACAACAAAGAGTCTTGGTTGCAGAGTAGAAATACCTCATTCCTGGGGGCAGAAGGGTTATTATGACCAAGTGATAAGACATGAAAGACCAATATCTGACTGGAAATCCATAACTGGGGCTCTCATCATCACACCGGGGGGTTTGCTTCATCCGAACACAGGGCAAAGTTAATTTTCTGGGGTTCACCCATCTTTAATTGTTTACCTAATATTAATGAATCTTGTTTGACCAACTGACCAATCAGAATTCATGAAATTATAACCTTGCCCTTGCTGGGGTATAAAGGGAAGTGGGTGGAGCCAGAAGAGGTAGTAGTAAGACTAGGAGGCCAGAAGAGGAAAGAAGAGGACAGAACAGGACAGCAGGGAAGAGGCTAGAAGAAAACAGAAGAGAAGAGGAATGAAGAGGCCAGAAGAGCACACAAGAGGAAAGAAGAGTTAAAAACAGGATGAAAGAGGACAGAGGAGACAATGGGGCAGATTTCCTTATAAGGATGATATTGTGGCGCACATTTGGCAAATTCTTGTACCAAATTTGCAACACAGCCCCTGTTCTGGTCCTCATTTGCAGCACTGTATGAATATGGTTGGAGTAAGAAACAGATGACTCTGCCCAACATATTTATTAAGTCACACCAATTTCCTAACTGGTGTAGTTTTCCATTCTGATTCAGGGACGCACACCTCTTTCCCTTCTACAGTTGGGGCCTTTATTAAGACTGGCGTACAACACACCATTCTTAATAAATCTGCCCCTTAGTGTCTAAATTTTAGACAGTGCAATTTTAGACTAGATATGTCTAATACTGTGCCAGATTTATCAAAGTGTCTTATGCTGTTTGATAAATCTGGTGTATTGTTCAACTGTCTAGTCTAACTTTTCACCCCTTATTAGTTGGCTCAAAAATTCTTGGCACAATTTTGGCAAACAGAGTTGGAAATTAAGCCACACTCCCTTCCCACAAGATTGACATCCCTTTCTTGATACATCACGCACCTTTTTTGCACAAATTGGAAAGGTGTCTAAAACACTTGATAAAGATGACTGGCCGCATATTGCTCTTTCCTGGATATACATTTCTTATGGATAACTGATGATGATGATGTGGAAGAGTAGGAGAAGCAGATGGCAACTATGACAATCGTGGTACACAGCATGTTAGACAGTTTTTTTTTGGTGGGCCCCCCCAAGTTATGCCAGAATTCTGGCGCATTTTGCTTCATAAATTTCCCCCGAGACTGTAATGTTATAATAAACTGTTTCTTTTAACTCTGTTTCAGCAACTGTCTGTCCCGGTCTACATTTTTTGTGGGATAGAGAAGTATATCCTACAACACTTTTCTGACGTTCAGTTTTTCAGACGAATTCAGTTTTTTAACATTAGTCACTTTGTGATGCAAAAGGAGTGTGTTTTGCAACTGTTTTTAGCCACTTTTTTTTAACTCTTTAAGGACGCAGGGTAGTTTGTACATAAATTCTCAGCAACTTTTTTCATATTTTCTTCCCCGCCTTCCAAAATTCATAACTTTTTTATTTTTCTGTCAACATACACAGGCTTGTTTCATGAGTTTTATTTTTTTTTAAATTCTGTTGAAGCATGGTTGAAAAGCAATGTCTGACTTTCATTTGTTCATTTTCATAGAATTTTTATATATTTTTACTTTTGTCAGATTCAAGTTATTTCTATGACCATTGTGGGTTTTTCTTTCATTAAACGAGGGGTACCAACAATTTTGTCCACGTGTGTAGCTATGTGAGGGCTTGTTCTTTGCATGACGAGTTGTACTTTCATTTGCCACCATTTTGGAGTACATATAATGTTTTGATGAGCTTTTATTTATGTTTTTTGGGGGTCCATGTAAAATAATACACAATTCTATCTCAATTTTTTGCAGTTTGTTTTTACAGCATTCACTTTGCATTAAAAATGACATGGCAGCTTTGTCCAGTGGGTCATTACGATTACGGCGATATCATATTTATATTGGTTTTTATTGTTTTACCGCTTTTTTACAAATAAAACTTCACTTTTTGAAAATGAATGATTTTCCTGTGATCACCATATCTGACGCCTATAACTTTTTTTACTGTACTATTGATGGAATTATGTCAGGGCTCTTTATTTGCAGGGTAAGTTGTACTTTTTATTGGGACCAATGTTTGATATGTATGAATTTTTGATCACTTTTTATTTTTTGGGGAAAGCGAGGTGACCAAAATATGTTAATATGTGCATTGCGGTATTTTTTTTTTTTACAGCATTCACTGTACAGGATAACTTAATTAACTATATTTTTGGATAGTGGGGGCTTATACGCACCTAATATGTTTGTTTATTTATTTTTGTTTACATTATATATTTTTTAAATATAAAGGTGTTTTTTCTTTACTTTTTATTGTTTATCAGTCTGTATTTTAAACTGTGTTTTTTTTGTTTTTTGTTGTTTTTTTTTTTTACTTTTTACATGTCCCACAAGGGGACTTGAAGCTGGGATCTCAGATCCTCATTGCAATATCCACATTAGTTCCTAATCACACATTAGTTCCTATGGGAATTGTGCATAGGCAGTCAGAAGGCCATCCGACCTGCTTCTGTACCCACGGCATTACAGCGCCGTACTATTACGGCACTGAGTGTTAACTATACACTATTCATGACGTAATAGTATGGCGCAGACTGGGAAGGGGTTAAAGATTGATTCAAAATGATCAGTGCAGGCAGGGGAGAGCACTGCTACATCGTGTAAACAAGAGACCCCATGATCTTCCTTGTAGGCAGGCCACATCCAATCTATCCAATGGCCGTTGTTATCATCTTTGCCATCTGCTTCTCCTCCTCTTCCACGCCATTGTCAGTCATCCATAAGAGAATCTGTGTCCAGGAAAGAGCAATACGTGCCCAGTCATCTTGGGGTTCTACAATTTTGAGCTGAACTACCCAAGCCCAAAAAGAAATAAATCCTAAGAGGTTCAACCATCTCTAGTGATATGTCTCATTTGCAGAGCTCCTAATGTACCATTATACTGGAAACTCCCAAAAGTTGACCTAATTTTGGAAACTACACTCCTCAAGGGCTTTAGTGAGCATTTTTACCCCACAGGTATTTATTAGAATTTATTAACATTGGGCTGTGAAAATTAGAAATGACATTTTATGCACTAAAAGTTTCCTTCGGCCCTAAATGTTTTTTCCAAGGTGTTTATGGAGGAAATGCACCCCACAATTTGTTACACATGTGGATGAAAATTGCTGTTTGGTCACATGGCAGGGTGAAGAAGGGCAGGAATGCCAGTAAACGTGGAGGGCAGATTTTGCTGGAATCCCTTTTCAGGTGCCATGTTGCAAGTACAGAAACTCCAAGGAGCAAATGCCATGAAAAAAACAAGAAGTGACCTTATTTTGAAAACTATATACCTCAAGGTATTTATAAAGGGGTATGGTGATATTTTTGACCCCAGAGATTGTTTCCAAATTTTACAGTGCATTGGATGGCGCTGAATTAAAATGAAAATTTTTCCAGAAATATTCCATTTCAGTACCCAATATGTCATGCTCATTGAAATCCAGCTCTCTAGTTATCATGCTTGTTTTTTTATCCTATAATCACTTACACGTGATATAAATGGTCACTAACTTTTCAGACAACTTAGTCTTATTTCATACAGAATGCGATTCTGGACCAAAATGTAAAGCACTTTAATTAAAAATGTGGCTGTTTTCTGCATGAAAAACTTCTCTAAATTCCCTCTCTTCTAAATAATTTACTGTTCAATCTCCATAGATTTATTAGATAAGCAAGACGGAATCATGGTGAATGAAGGGGGTAGGTACTTTTCTCTCTTCACACATTAAATGCAGATGGGAGGGGCTAATTCTCCTCAGTCTCTACACATATCTGCAAACTGTTGCTCTTCTGGCTGGTTGTGTGATTACAGATGCGATATTATTCACAGACAGCAAGAAGCTTTACTCACTAACTGATTATGCTCCTACATTTCCCGTGTTTTAGCTGCATGGCTGCATGTATTTGCCCTGTATTTGCAATCCAGTGTTCCTGGATCTCTTATGGTCACTTGGGTTTTTATGAGCTATTTGTGTACTAACAGAAATCACAGATGGTGCAACTAGGATCCTACAGAGTAAAACTGATCACAGAAGAGGAATCCCTCAAAAAATACAGATAAAAATAAAACATAACCTTTATTATATGAGCATTAAAAAAAAAGAGAGACAAACGGAGTGAATACACAGATGAAGGGGTGCAATCATGAGAGGATCTATGTATCAATCTATCTCTATGATGATGAGTTGAAAAGCTGGTGTATTGATGAAAAGGTAAAACCTATGGATGTAGAAGCCACCAAAGTAGCTCATGACCAGGCAATCAATCTAAAAAAAACAATGACTACAGTGATATAGAATAGTCAGGTCCAATTCACTAATGTTAAACTAGTTTAACATTAGGAGATATAAGGAGGGTGACACCACATCCATACTTACTTATAGTCTGCTTAGGCTGACATAAATTTAGTGAATTGTCCATATTATCTCCTTAACAAAGGGATTTCATGAGAGTCTCTCTCTCTATATGTTTTTAGATGAGCAGCATGTGAGAAGCACCTGCCTCAGATGTCCCATACTTGTATTTTATATACTGGGGTGTTCATATCAGTGAATTGGACCTGACTATTTTATATCATTGTAGTCATTGGTCTTTGTAGATTGATTGGCTGGTCATAAGCTACTTCGGTGGCTTCTACATCCACAGGTTTTACCTTTTGATCAATATACCAGCTTTTCAACTCATATCATCATAGAGATAGACGGATACATAGATCCTCTCATGATTACACACCTTCATCTTTGTATTCACGACGTTTGTCTCTTTTTTTTTATGTACTATTAACAGCAGAAAAACTGATAGGACATTTTGTATAAAGACTTACAAAGTCATAGGACAGACTGCCCAGCAAGACCCTGCACATATTTGAACTTTTCATGAAAACCTCGGTACCTTTTAAGGCCTAATTTGTTCTTATGTCTCTGACAATAATAGCTCATATACATGGCAGAGCATGTACAGCAGTGTAGAGCATGTACAGCAGTGTAGAGCATGTACACCAGGTATATACAGAGCATGTATAGCAGTGTAATGAGGCTGTATGGCTTCCTGGTGATCCGTCTAGAGGATGACAACATATAGGTATAGCCCACATAAAGTCATACAACTTTATTCTGCAGCTATATTGGTTAATTCAAGCATAATATTGACTATGAGTTTTAAAGTTCAGAGTTTCAGTTTAGTTTGATGAAGAACACCACTGACTGTAGGGCTTCCAGTACGATATGCCCGCTCGACCAGATCCTTATAAATAATCTCATTAACATGATTGTTCCGGCCTCCCAGTGGCCTGTGGTTTGCAACTTTTTCTGTTACTATTCCAATTAGCAGTCTCCTGGAGGCTAAATGCTTCATATCACACTCCCCATTACTTGCATCTCTCAGTTATCGGTGTCCTAGAGGTTAGAGCTTGCCTTATCTCTTCTATGGAGCCTCTAGCCCCTTCCCGACAGTTTAAAATAACAAGCAGCTTAACTCCATAAAACTTCCCCTTTTTTTCCTGAGCATTTTACACTTTGTAATATGTGTTGCTATAAAAAAAAATATACTTCGCAATAAAAATATGCTAACTCAAGATTGCTGGTTCTAAATCGCTGTTTTACCATCTGCCCCTCGTTCTCGGCGCCTGGCTCATTGCAATATATTTTTTGCTGAGTTCAGCGAAATCCATCTAGACGAAATTTATACCCTGTATAATTTAATTCATTCTCCTTCGCATCTGCATCTATTTATCCTGAAATTACTTTCTGGGTAACAATCCTTCTTTCGGAAATCTCAGGGGCCAGTGTTAACTTGGCACTTTAACCCCTTCACAATCAATGCGGAATGCACATGGGCTTTTCTATCAAAGCTAGAAGGAAATGTTTCTGTATACAGCGATCGGGTAATAAATGTATTAAGGGTTTTAATGGTAAATGATGTTGGCAAAGAGAACGCCATCAAACACATTTTACCAAAGCCAATAGTTGCAGATCCTTTAGAGAAGTGGCGGGAGATCTGCGGCTTCTTTACTGCTGTGAGTCAATGTTTCAGACCTCTTTCAATAAAAATTCAATAAAACATCAAAATCATCTATGATACAGGAAAGTGTTCTGCTCTACAGTTTAAGGGGAATTTTCAGCAGACAATTTCAGCAAGTTATTCTTTGTATGATAAAAAATTATACAATTTTCAGTACCAGTTCCCCACAGGTTTCAAGGTCTGTGCTTGTAGTAAATTAATGGAAAACGGTATACTTCAAGGAGAAATCTAAATGGTCCTGGTCATGTAATGGACCCAGTGCAGGGTTTATTATAGATACAGTAAAGTGAGCGCTGCTTTTAGGGTTAGGAAACTTCTCCTAATTGGTCCTCAAGTATACAAGGCCCAGTACTAGTGATGGACAAACCTCATGAGATTTGATTGGCAAATATTTACAAGGCTTTATGGGAAAATTTGCTTCAGACTGAACTTATTCAGTCCCAACCAGAAGTACAAGGCAAATTTAATTAGTATAATCGTGGAGCCTCGGCATTCTGGTCTCTTTTTCCAGGACGTCCTCCTTGTCTTCCAGTCCCCTAGTCTCCACTGAGGCCTGTGGTTGTGCCATCATGGTCACGTGGGGGTGTCAACGTAATCACTGTTGACATTGCAATGTAAGCAATGACGCTGTTGTGTCAAAGTGTAATGACATTGACCTCCCCCCCACATGTAACCTCTCCAGTCACAGGCCTCTGCAGAAAGACAGCCCTTAAAGAAGACTGGCCCTTGAAGAAGACCAGAACACTGGGGAATGCAACAGTGGGGACCAGGGAACATGAATACATTTTTTAACTTTTACTCACCTTCCTTGGCCCCAATTATTATACTCTGTGACCTGAAGAGACCCCAGAGTATAGTAATCAGCTTTGGTGGATTCATGCTAGATGAACCTGAAATTTTTGGCTCGTTATGGACCATATCTATCCAGCAGCAAACAGAACACTGTTATTTTTTAGTCATTATGATGGTGTTGTATGACGAAAATAAATTGTGAATTTACGTCAGAACTATATGACAGTATTCTTTGAGAGAGTATGGTTTGGACTCTTTTGTGCAAATACGGTGACCAGATAGGGGGTAACGCTGCAGTTGGGATTGCAGGGTGCAAACAGCGCAGACTTGTCACAGTCTCTGGGCACGAGGGTGCAGTGCTGGTGCTGTCCCACGTTACCACCACTGGTACCAGTGATGAGGGGGCTGCACAAATGTTGGTAGTGATTTTTCCCCCGAGGCTCTTCCCCTATACTGTGCCGATGGGTGGTGTTTGGGACGCCCTGATGTTGTTGGTGAAGGGTCAGACACAGAAACAATTTTACTGAAATCTCTTCCATGGGTGTGGAGGCAGAAATGCTTAAACAGTTTCTTCAATACACAATAATGGGGTACAC
Source organism: Leptodactylus fallax (assembly GCA_947044405.1). Taxonomy (NCBI): domain Eukaryota; kingdom Metazoa; phylum Chordata; class Amphibia; order Anura; family Leptodactylidae; genus Leptodactylus; species Leptodactylus fallax. The sequence continues at coordinate 46,322 of CAMRHE010001297.1, forward strand.
CTGGTGACACAGCAAAGTCCTGGGGTGCAGGGTAGACTTAGTGAAAGGTGTTCCTAGCCTTTTAAACTTCAGTGTTACAGCCCTAAGGTGTGTCTGGGCTCCTATTTGGCTCATAGGAGGATGCCCACCACGATACTAGCACATAATATTCCCCACTCACGTTATGTGATCCTGATAGCTCAGAGTTTCGGGGTTCAATAGTCAGGGTGGCGGGATGTTCCACAGGTCTGGCCTTGGCCCCTGGATCCTGTGATACTTGCTATGGAGCACGTGTTCCAGAATGTTCTCTCCACAGTCTCAGGCTGACAAGATAATGATGCTTGACTTCCTTCAGGGCGATGGCTAGGCAGACAGGGGACAGGATCTTCTGAATAGCTGGAGTATGTCAGCTCTCCAACCTTCCTGGGCCTGTCTAGAACTTGAGATACCTGCACTAAGGGGGCGTTCACACTACCGTTGGTGTACTATATGTCAGTAGTGTCCGTTGCTATTGTCCGTTACAAGATTTTAGCATCGGACATTAGCTGAACCATCAGAAATACGTTAAAATTTCCATTCATTTCAATGGGTTTTTATATTGTCTGTTTACACCCAATCCATCAGAATTCCGTTTTTTTTCCACGGACAAAAAATCCTACATGCAGGACTTTTTTGTCTGTTTGGAAAAACGGATTCTTGACGGACAGCAAGTGTCCGTAATTTTTTAACATTTAAGTCTATGGGTAACAGACTTATAACGGACAGTAACTGAGAGCCATCAGTTACTGTCCGTTATTTTATGTCCGTTTTTCATGCTCAGAAAGCAGAAAAAAAATGGATAGTGTTAAAAAACGGACACTAACTGATGCTAATGTGTCCATTTTTTTAACTGATCCGTTAATTGGATCAGTTAAAAAGTGGACACATTAACATCAGTTGATGTCTGTTATGATAGGTGTCTGTCTTTTTTTTTGTTAACCGACACCTTCATAATGGAATCCAACGGTAGTGTGAACCCTGCCTAAGCTCACTGTTTTCCTCACAGGACATCACACTTCTATCCTCTCCTCCTCCTCGGAAATCTCCACACTTCTTACTCCTCACACAGGACCTTCCTGAAGGGGTGTTACCATGGGGACCCAGTGATCAGCTGACTCCTCCCTTTTACCCAGGTGATGTCCTCCCATTGGACATTTGGTTACTATTCAATCCTATAGGAGGTGTAATGCATGTGTGAGACTCACTAGGTGGCGCTGTGTTGTGTGAGACTCAGGACTCCCTGCTACCCTGTTTCCCCGAAAATAAGACAGCATCTTATATTAATTTTTGCTCCCAAAGATGTGCTGTGTCTTATTTTCAGGGGATGTCTTATTTTTTTTCAGTGAAGAAGAATTCACATTTATTGCTGAACAAAAAATGAACATTTATTATATACGGTACTGTACAGTAGTTGTCATCACAAACCAGCATAACCAGACAAACTGTGAATCCTATCAAGAATTTCTTACTACCGTACCAATATTTCCATGAACAACAATTAACAGTATGGTACATTTACCAATATTTACAGTATGCATAGAAAGTAAAATTTATTCAATGACAGTTATGTCATCATCTTCTAGGACATCATCATAACAATCCAAACCATTAATTTCCCTGCACACAGTATCATCTCCCATAGTGGCCCCTGCACACAGTATCATCTCCCATAGCGGCCCCTGCACACAGTATCATCTCCCATAGCGGCCCCTGCACACAGTATCATCTCCCATAGCGGCCCCTGCACACAGTATCATCTCCCATAGCGGCCCCTGCACACAGTATCATCTCCCATAGCGGCCCCTGCACACAGTATCATCTCCCATAGCGGCCCCTGCACACAGTATCATCTCCCATAGTGGCCCCTGCACACAGTATCATCTCCCATAGTGGCCCCTGCACACAGTATCATCTCCCATAGTGGCCCCTGCACACAGTATTATACCGGTATGTCCCATTGTGGACCACCCATGCACAATTATTATACTTTGGGGTCTTTTCAGACCCCAGAGTATAATGATCGGAGACCCAGGGGAGGATAGAAACATAAAAAAACAACGTTGCTTACCTGTTCCTCGATCCAGTCCACTCTCTGCTGCTTCGGCCTTCTTCAATGCTGGACCAGGCCGGCGTCACATGATGTGGGCCGGCGTCGCGACGCAAAGTGACTTCCCCAGCAGAATCGTTACAGCAGAATCGCGCAGCAAGGACAGGCTTCGCTTCCCAACACCAGGAGAACGCTCACCACTGCACACTCATGCGGTACAACGCAGCAGGGACATCGTACTGTACAGGATAACGGCAGCGGGACAAAGGGGGACAACAAGGAAAGCAACAGGCTCAGGATACTGAATGGTGAAGGTAGGGGACGACAGCAGTGTTACAGTATACCATATACCGTACCGGTATGTTCTGTTCGGGAATGCTGCGAAACGAAACGTCTCCTACGGTACGTCTTACTTTCGGGGGATGCCTTATATTGGGCAATTCTACAAAACCTCTCCTATGTCTTACTTTCGGGGGTGTCTTATTTTCGGGGAAACACGGTATGTCACACAGGCTATAAAGCAACAGGAAATAATGCAATTACTACAGAGATCACCCTCAGCCCAGCCAGAGCCAGCTCTGGGATGCCACACAAATATTGTGTAGCTTAAATATAGCAGTATTGTCTTGGCACTCTACAATATTTTGTTGCAGATACAGTAAAGCCAGATTGACAACATTTTTTTCTAGGAGGCCCCGAGGTACGGGAAACATGAAGGACAAACAACAAATATCTAGTAGCATGTAGTGATTGCGGGTGAAGAATATGTAGAACTATGTGGCAGTATTCATATCTCCCAACCGTCCTGTATCTGGCGGGACAGTCCCGATTTTACACTGCTGTCCCGCGGTCCCCCATAGCTTACAGTTTGTCCCGCTATGCCCCTGAAGTGTTTTGCTGTTAACAAACTTTATTAGGGTAGGGTAAAGGCTAAATGGTAGATGCTAAATCGTAATGGCTAAAGGACCTTTGATGACGTCATGAACATGTGATCAGACTCTTGTGTGGGCGGAGCTATTCTGGATACTGCTGGACAGTGTGATGTTACCCGAAAGCTGGGAACAGAAAGTGATCGAAGATAAGTAGGAGAGAAGAGAGCATGTGTGAGCAAGAGGGGGGAACTGGGGGCAGATGTAGGTGGCAGTTAAACTGAACGCAGATGTAGGGGGCAGTTAAACTGAACGCAGATGTAGGAGGTAGTTAAACTGAAGGCAGATGAAGGGGCAATTAAACTGGGAGCAGATGAATGGGCAATTAAACTTAAGGCAGATTAAGGGGGCAATTAAACTGGTGGCAAATAAAGGGGACATTAAGCTGGTGGCAGATAAAGGGGGACATTAAATTGGTGGTAGATGGAGGGGGCAATTAAACTGGGGCAGATGAAGGGGGGCATTAAGCTGGTGACATGAAGGGGGAACATTAAATTGGTGGCAGATAAAGGGGGACATTAAACTGGGGGCAGATGAAGGGGGCATTAAGCTGGTGGCAGATGGAGGGGGATATTAAACTGGGGGCAACTGGAGGAGGACATTAAACAGTGGGGGTAGCTGGAGGGGGACATGTCTGCCTCTAGTTGCCCCCAGTTTAATGTCCCCCTCCAACTACACCCACTGTTTAATGTCACCCTCCAGCTGCCCCATAGTTTAATGTCCCCCGCCAACTACCCCCACTGTTTAATGTCAACGTCCAGCTGCCCCATAGTTTAATGTCACCCTTCAGCTGCCCCATAGTTTAAAGTCCACCTTCAACTACCCCCGCTGTTTAATGTGAACCGCCAGCTGCCCCATAGTTTAATGTCACCCTCCAGCTGCCCCATGGTTTAATGTCCTCCTCCAGCTGCCCTAGTTTAATGTCCCCCTCTAGTTTCCACCAGTTTAAACTGGGGCATGAGGAGAGGGACTTAGTACTGTGGGGAAATTGGAGGGGACCATTATAATGTGGGGGCATATAATGTTAGGGTGACTGTAGGAGCATTATACTGTGTGGGGGCACATGGAAAAATAGATGAGAATGGGCAGAGTCAACATATAAGTGGGTGGAGCTAAATTTGCCGCGGTGCGCATAGCGTGCCACATATTTTGTCCCTCTTTCTGTCCTTTGAAAGTTGGGAGGTATGAATATTATGTTGTTATGTTGGTTGTACATGACAGTATTGTCATGGCACTATGTATTGGTATTATATCAGTGAGAAAAATAGTGAAAGGCTGGTGTTACTCAGGACATGTTTGCTGTAGATTAGCCAGCATGTTGAGGCTACCCCTCTGTGATGTGCAGTACCAGTTTAGAGGATTTCTTCACATGTCATCCACACGCTGCTGAAAAAACATAGCACAAAATAGCAAAGTGACCTGTGCTATAAGTTTTCATGTCAATGGATGAATGCTGCAGTTTCACCAGCACCTTTGCAAAAGTAGTGGGGGACCTGCTGCATTTAAAGCAGGTGTGCCAAAAATATAGCACCAGATTTAAATAAATAGGATGTACTTATACTTATTCCTTCTACTAAATCCACTCCTTTAGCTGCAAAAAAAAACACAGCAAAATCTGCAACAAAAAAAATGTTTTTCTGATGTTTTATGATTTGCATTTTTTGTGCTTTCTTGGTATATTTCCCTGTGCCTGATTTTCTAAAAAGGAATTCAATATTGTGCAAATTCAACTCCAAATGACACTCCATTATCCCTTGTGTCAGATATCACAGTTTTTTTTTTTTCCGTTTCCCATGTAGCAAGTACAGTTGCACCTTTTTTGGCTGAGGCCCCACGTTGTGGAAACACAGCTTTTTTTGTTGCAGATTGTGCTGCGTTTTTTTGAGCCAAAGCCAAGAATGGTAACAAAAAGAATGCGAAATATATAGGAAGTTCTTATATGTCTACCTGCTGCTCAATCCACCCCTGGATTTGTCTCAACAAAAATGTAGTAAAATCTGCAACAAAAAAAAACTGCGTTTCTACAACATGGGGCCATAGTCTTAGGAAATAGGACTTGTTATAAAGTGATTGTAAAATGTTATTCCAAATAGATCACACACACTTTTTTCATCACAAAAGTGACCAGCCTTGTGTAAAAGTCATGAATATGGGCACAAAATAAAGATAAATCCTGTGCATACAGCATAAAACATTACAAATTCAACAGAATGATAAAAAGCGAGCAAAAGGCTTGATAAATTTCACCCAGTGTTTTTTGGAAAAAAAGTCACTGAAATTTTAGCTGAAGTTTTTTGACCCAAGGAGATGAGTAGTTTCAAAAAGAAAGGATAAGGCTACATTCACACAACAGTGAATAATGGCCGTGTGACATCCGCTTTTTTAACAGCTGTCACACAGCAGCATTATATGCAGTTAGTGAATGAGAGCTATGCACATGACCGATATTTTAATAAATAAATATAGGTCATGTCATATTTCTGTCCGCTTTCACAGACACCTTCATACACTCAAATATATGGGGGATCCGTGAAAATAGGTGCTCCTTGGGTGCAGGATGGCCATAAAAAAATGGCCGTTTTTCACAGACATTTTGCACCTCAGTCATCTGAATGTAGCGTAATTCTCCTTTAGTTGGATCTACTTCTCATAAAACACAAACTTTTTCAGTATTCCAAAAATGCCATATGTGATGCTGAACCCTAAAATGACAAGTAGCCCTACTTTACTTTTCTTTGGCCCAAAGTAGAGTTTTAAGAGCCCTGTCTTATAACATGCGGTGCACTAGCGTGATCATTACATGACCTGGGCAGATTTGTATCCCCGGAAAATAAATAAAGTTACCCAGTAATTTACAGCTTGCATAGATCTTGTAATTCATGAGGAATTGGTATAGAGAGCATTTTGCAATAAGGTATGTTATACAATAGCTTTATTTGGTGAAAGCATAATTCCTCTTGAATGTGAATACGTATTTGAGCAGTTTTCTCACATGCTCCAGGATGCTACTAAAGTTCCCCAAAGGCTTAGGTACTGCAGATTGACCCTGACCCATTTATGTCATTTAACCCCTATGCTATAGAACTATAAAATAACTCGTCTTCATCAGTAGCTGCAAATACCGAACAGATGAAGAAGAAAGCTTCCCGTACTCTGCGCGCCCCACCAATGTTTAGGCTTCCGCATATTGCTGCGTAAATATAGCCACCGTAATCAGAATGATTGCATCTCATCACATCCTTCTTGGGGGGTCCCTCAGGACAGATTTGAGAAGCAAAAGGTGATTACTAACCGCATATCCCGGGATGTGAACTCATTAAAGTTTCACCTAACATTACGTAAATAGGCTCTAATCAAGATCAGACGCACATTTGCATATATAATGTGGTATGTAAATGAGGCAAATTAGCCATTCTGATAAGGTGATAGTTAGCAGCAGGTTATCATCTTGTACTCCTCACATTTAGAAAGCAGGAAACAAACTCAATGCATAGAAATACATAATAAAGTTATACGATATATTAGAGACTTTAACTAGCAGATTCAGTGAAATATTATGATTGGGTTCTTATGTCATATCCATTTGCATCCCTGATGAAGCAGAATTTGCTACCGCTGGTTGAAAATAGATGAAGTCCTCATTTAAAAGTAAGGTTGCATGAAAAAATTTGGAGAGAGATTTGAGGTGGTCTTCTGCCTCAAATTCCCCTCCAAAAACCATCACTGTGGAACCAAGGGAAAGCTGAACAGATTTGGAATTTTTTCCTAGCTCCTAATGTTCCTGAGCAATTGCTACAAGTGCTGTTACTTTTGGTGCCTGATATGCTATTTAGGCTCTCTACAGTCAGGTGGGAGCAGGAAAAGGGTGCGATTCTGACACTATCCACTATTGGAGCTCTGAACCAGACACCCTTGCCTGCTTCAGCCTGACACCGCCCACCTGACAGTAGAGAGACTAATTAGCATACAAAGCACCAAAAATAATTGCTCAGGACAAGATTAGAAAATTCCAAGTGCTGGAATCAGTGGAGCAGCGAGTCTTAACAGATACTAAGAACTGGAGTTGGTGGAGGATAAAGGTCTTCTGTAAGTGCACTAAAAATAAGGCACGTTTGTCACTGCCTCCTATTGAAAACAATGTGAAACAGATTTGAGGCAGAATTTAGAGGTGATTTTGAGGTAGAATTCGCCTCAAAATCTGCTCCAAATTCCTCTGTGTGAACTTACCCTAATCGTTTGCCCAGGATTACATAAAGGATCTGCATTATTTTTCCGGAAACAGCTCCACTTTTGTCCAATTGTTAGTTGAGGACAGAGTGGAGTGGTGACATGTATATGGCCCATGGACTATGGTTATGTGACCTAGGTCTCTTACTGGAAATGAGTTTTCAAGGCACTCTCAAAACTGAGACTGTTAGGAGCAAATCATATTTTTAGGGCAGAATTGCTGCAGCATGAGACAAGTCCTGCAGAAGCATATTAGACAGTATGGTCTGATATATTTATAAGACCACTGCAGAAAATACTGTAAAGCCCTAAGAATTTTCCTTAAAGATGAATCCTTGCAAGAAATCATGACTCTGGACTGCAGTTACAGTGGGGAAAAAAAGTATTTAGTCAGTCACCAATTGTGCAAGTTCTCCCACTTAAAAAGATAAGAGGCCTGTAACTGACATCATAGGTAGACCTCAACTATGAGAGACAAAATGAGAAAACAAATCCAGAAAATCACATTGTCTTATTTTAAAAGAATTTATTTGCAAATTATGGTGGAAAATAAGTATTTGGTCAATAACAAAAGTTCATCTCAATACTTTGTTATATATCCTTTGTTGGCAACGACAGAGGTCAAACATTTTCTGTAAGTCTTCACAAGGTTGGCACACACTGTTGCTGGTATGTTGGCCCATTCCTCCATGCAGATCTCCTCTAGAGCAGTGATGTTTTGGGGCTGTCGCTGGGCAACACGGACTTTCAACTCCCTCCAAAGGTTTTCTATGGGGTTGAGATCTGGAGACTGGCTAGGCCACCCCAGGACCTTGAAATGCTTCTTACGAAGCCACTCCTTCATTGCCCTGGCGGTGTGCTTGGGATCATGCTCATGCTGAAAGACCCAGCCACATTTCATCTTCAATGCCCTTGTTGATGAAAGTTGTCCTCGTCCCTTTGCAGAGAAACATCCCCAAATCATGATGTTGCCACCCCCATGCTTCACAGTAGGTATGGTGTTCTTTGGATGCAACTCAGCATTCACTCTCCTCCAAACACGACGAGTTGTGTTTCTAGCAAACAGTTCTACTTTGGTTTCATCTGACCATATGACATTCTCCCAATACTCTTCTGGAACATCCAAATGCTCTCTAGCAAACTTCAGACGGGCCCGGATATGTACTGGCTTAAGCAGGGGGACACGTCTGGCACTGCAGGATCTGAGTCCCTGGCGGCGTAGTGTGTTACTGACGGTAGCCTTTATTACGTTAGTCCCAGCTTTCTGCAGATCATTCACTAGGTCCCCCCGTGTGGTTCTGGGATTTTTGCTCACGTTCTTGTGATCATTTTGACCCCACGGGGTGAGATATTGCGTGGAGCCCCTGATGGAGGGAGATTATCAGTGGTCTTGTATGTCTTCCATTTTCTAATTATTGCTCCCACAGTTGATTTCTTCACACCAAGCTGCTTGCCTATTGCAGATTCAGTCTTCCCAGCCTGGTGCAGGTCTACAATTTTGTTTCTGGTGTCCTTCCACAGCTCTTTGGACTTCACCATAGTGGAGTTTGGAGTGTGACTGTTTGAGGTTGTGGACAGGTGTCTTTTATACTGATAACAATGTCAAACAGGAGCCATTACTACAGGTAATGAGTGGAGGACAGAGGAGCCTCTTAAAGAAGAAGTTACAGGTCTGTGAGAGCCAGAAATCTTGCTTGTTTGTAGGTGACCAAATACTTATTTTCCACCATAATTTGCAAATAAATTCATAAAAAAATCAGAGAATGTGATTTTCTGGATTTGTTTTCTCATTTTGTCTCTCATAGTTGAGGTCTACCTATGATGACAATTACAGGCCTCTCTCATCTTTTTAAGTGGGAGAACTTGCACATTTGGTGTCTGACTAAATACTTTTTTCCCCACTGTATATGAGTGGCACCAAAGCTCTACTTATACTTTAACCCCTTAACGACCCAGGGCGTAATAGTACGTCCTGAGTCGCATGACGATGTATGGAGAGCGCTCAGGAGCTGAGCGCTCTCCATACACCGCGGGTGCCGGCTGTATAATACAGCCAGGACCCACAGCTAACAGCAGCGATCAGTGCCTGCACCGATCGCGGCTGTTAACCCTTTAGATGTCGCGGTCAAACGCGACCGCGGCGTCTAAATTGCGGAGCCGCCATGGGCGCCGCCATTTTTACCTCATCGCCGCCCTCCAGAACGTCATCGGAGGGCGGCGCTTGGTTGCCATGACAGCCGGGAGCCTATTGAAGGCTCCCAGGCCTGTCATTACAGTATAGCTATTAGACGATGCCAGAGGCATCGTCTAATAGCAGTGACGGCATTTTGCTATTCACTGCGATACAGTAGTATTGCAGTGAATAGTATGATCGATCAGACTCCCTAGGTTTCAAGGTCCCTAGGAAGTCTGATCATACAAGTAAAAGTAGAAAAAAAAAAAGTTTTTAAAAGTATGTAAAAATAAAAAAAAACACAAAAGTTCAAATCACCCCCCTTTCCCTAGATCAGATATAAAAGTAAATAAACAAAAGTAAGCATAAACACTTTAGGTATCCCCGCACTCCAAAATGCCCGAACTATTAAAATATTTATCCCATAAGGTGAACGGCGTAGCGGGGAAAAAAAATCAAAATGGCCAAATAGCGTTTTTTTCAACACTTTGTCTCCTATAAAAAATTGAATAAAAAGTGATCAAACCATCAGATCTTTCCCCAAGTGGTATCAATAAAAACGTCATGTTGTCCCGCATAAAAAGATGCCTTACCCAGCTCCATACATGTAAATATGAAAAAGTTACAGGTGACACAATATGGCGACGCAAAATTTTTTTTTCTATTTAGCAAAGTTTTAAATTTTTTAAAAGGTATCAAAACATTACAAATACTATATAAATTTGGTATCGCCATGTTCGTACTGACCCACAGAATACAGGTAACATGTCATTTTTACCACACAGTGAATGGTGTAAAAATTAAACCCATATGAATTTGGCGCAAATGCAGTTTTTCTCCAATTGCACCTCATTCTGAATTTTTTTCCAGCTTCCCAGTACATTGCACAGCATATTGAATAGTGACATTACAAAGTACAATTTGTTTCGCAAACAATAAGCCATCATGTGACTCTGTGAACTGAAAAATGAAAACGTTATGGCTCTTGGAATGTGGGGAGGGAAAAACGAAAATGCAAAAACGAAAAATGGCCGGGTCCTTAAGGGGTTAATGGTAGTGGATATGTTATATGTAGGGGAGGGATCATCCAGGCGATCGCCTACGCTAGACTACAGTGCTGTAGCTAAAAAAAATTCTCTTAGCTATAATTTTACCCTTCTATATCACATGTTCAGCCATGAGAACTCCTGTACTCAACCCTGACACCATCCAGAGTTAGTACCTGTGTGGTGGCACCCAGGTTTGGAGAGGCACCTGCTAAATAAGTGAGGATGGGTCTGAACTGATATAAAGCTTTTGTCTGTGGTATGAAATAATTTAGTGTCTAGTATAGGGTCTGAATTAAAGCAGTTTTCCAGGGTTCAATATTCTGCAATCCTAAAATTTATAGAATAGGCAAATGGTATCAGATTGGTAGTGATCCAACTCCTGGAATTCTTGCTGATCAGTTCCATTCAATTGACTTTTCACTTTCCCAAACATTTACTACAGGAATAATCAACTTGGTCCATATCTACGTTTGCTTGCCAAAAAAAAAACTATGGGAAAGCAGATCACCCAAATGTGATGTGAAAGTCACTTCCCAAACATACTATACTTTCCAGTCTTCCCTGCCTGACCCTACACTTGGAGAGGATACTTACTGACTACTACAAGTGTTAGCAATTTTTGTCAGGCAAGCTGGACAGTACAGTAAAGGATGTGACTGCTGATGTTTGGCGGTCATTCATCACGGCCGGCCAGGCTGTTATATTAGACGCTCTAAATTATATAGGCAGTTTGCACATATTTGTGGTGCATTCTGCTTTGCCCTTATGCATTTGCCTCTGAGCTGGTTTAGTTCAGTAGAAACGCGTCAGGCAGGCTGGGAGTTAGGGCAAATACTCCTTTTGTATCGTCTATGGTGTTTGTTTGTTTGTGGTATTAGGCAGTCAATTGTGGGAGTGTAATGTAAGCTCCCTAGGTAGTGGCTAGTCAGACATGTTGGCCGGTCTTTTACTGACCTCTAGCCAGTTGGTGTGTATGTATGTGTGTTTTATCCTATATGGATTTATCCCTCACTCTTTCCCCTCAGTGAATTGATATTTAGATACTGGGAATTATAATATAAAACTCAGGGGTGGTTGTGAAGGGATATAGGTTTCACCATACTATCCTCTTATTTTGAGGTAGGCTACCTTTACCCTATATATGACCCCATTTATATTACGGCATCCTTGTATTAGGTGTTTTTTTTATATAAATATACTTTTAGTGGATATTAATAAAAGTTAGTTTTTAAGTGTACTAAAAATTATATTATTTTGGATTTATTCTATGGTGTTGGTACACATACCTAGTTATCAGATACATATTTTCATTGAGTAGGAAGGACTCTGTCTCCATTCTCCCTGATCATAAATGTTTCCATAAACATTTGAAAACTTACTTCAAGTTAAGCCAAGTCCCCCCGAACCCCAACCCTTATTCTCTAGCCAATATTTTTTGGTGAAAAAGTGGCAACCCTAGTTGAATGTGGATTCTATTATTAATAAGAGACTGAGTGAATCAAAGGAAAGCAATGGTGAAAGAAGCATTTTTCTCTTATGAGACTGGGAATTATCTGAGAAGCACAATGAATTGTCGTGGTTATTACTAAAGACGGGTGAACCTCTGAAGATTAATTTCGTAAGGTGTTTGGACAAAGCGATCCTCCGGTTTGGTTCAATCTAAACTTGTTCAGATAGAAATGGGCGTGAAATTATTATGCTGTGGGGTCTCTTCAGACCCCAGAGTATTATTATTATAATTATTGTTTATTTACAGTATATAGCACCATTAATTCCATGGTGCTTTACATTTGAGGATTTACATACGGTACACAAGATGTACAAAACAGATAATACAAACAGTGACCAACTGGTACAGTGGGATAGAGGGCCCTGCCCGCAAGGGGTTACAATCTATGAGAATATAATAGGAGTAGGCCCAAGGTGTAAAAAAATAAAAAAAACATTTATACTCACCCTACCTCATCTCTTTTGGGCCTGTCTGTATGGTCTGTAAAGATAGCTTGTAAAGTTATTTAATACAGCATATTATACCTATGAGATGACATGGTTTTAACCCCTTCCCGCCGCAGGGATCTTTCGATTTTCCTTTTTCGTTTTTGACTCACCCTTCCAAACCCCATAACTTTTTTATTTTTCCGCTCTCAAAGCCATACGAGGTCTTAATGTTTGTAGGGCAAATTTTTCTTCATGATGCTACCATTAGTTATTCTGTGCAATGTACTGTGAAGCTGGAAACAAATTCAGAATGGGGTGGATTTGAAGAAAAAGTGAATTTGTGCGACTTTCTTATGTGCTTCATTTTTACGGCGTTCACTGTACAGCCAAAGTGACATGTCAACTATATTCTATGTTTCGGTACGATTCTGGGGATACCAAATTTATATGGTTTTATTTACATTTTAACCCCCTAACAAAAATCCAAGACTGTGCAAAAAAAAATTTTTTCTAAAAGTCGCCATATTCTGACACCCGTAACTTTTTTATACTTCCGTGTACTGGGATGTATAAGGCGCCTTTTTTTGCGGGACCAGGTTTACTTTTTAGTTATACCATCTTGGGGAATTGCTATTGTTTTGATCACTTCTTATACAAATTTTTATCAGAAGCAAAACAGTGAAAAAACGGCGGTTTGGCACTTTTTGATTTTTTTTTTTCCCGCTACAGCATTTACCGTACGGGAAAAATATTTTTATTGATTTGTAGACCGGGCATTTTCGGACACAGGGATACCTAATGTGTATGTGTTTCACAGTATTTAAGTACTTTTATATGTATTCTAGGGAAAGGGGGTGATTTGAACTTTTAATATTTTTTTTTTTTTTTTCTGCATTTATTAGACACCCTAGGGGTCTGATCACTAATGCAATATATTACAATGCTAATGCATTGCAAAAAAACGCATTTCTATTGCAGGCTACATAGAGTAGCCTGCAATAAAAACTAATGAAAGACAGGCCTGGAAGCCTTCAGAAGGCTCCCGGCTGTCATAGCAACGGAACACCCTGGCAAAATGGCGCCTCGGTTAGCTTTGACCGAGGCACCAGAGGGGTTAATGCCCGCGATCAATTCAGGGCGCCAATCATGGACATTAGTGTCAGGTCTCTGCTGTATAAAACAGCAGAAACCCGGAGGCTATGGCGGCCACACGACTTCCAAGCTGCCGCCATCTTTAAACACCCGGCATCCGCCGTACTATTAGGACGGATGTAGGGAAAGGGTTAATAGGTGAATATTCAATGCTTGAAGTGTTTATTGCAATTGTAAAATAACTTTTCAAAAAAGAACTCTACAAGTGAGAATAAGAAAGGCTGTAACATTTTTAGAAAAGCTTTCACAGCTGAAATCTCCACTATTGAATCACACAGGAAATGTAAAAAATCACAATCTTAAACTCAAAAACAGCAACATTTCTGAATCCAGTAAGTGTGAAGAAATCATGGAAGAAAAGTTGTGTTGCAATATCAGTGAGTGAGCGGAGCAGGCAAACAATGAACTGCTTTATAAATAGTTACATATTTAGCAACAGAGAAAACCACCAATGTTTCAGATATCCCAAAAGGGGATGTATTTGGAGAAGCTGAAGGGGAATGTACCCCTGTTACTACCTTGTCAAAGGTGTTTTGATATGGAACTGGTTCTATGGCCATGGTGAGGGAAATCTTATTGCTCTGATCAGCAATATATTATTTTTTTATTAATACTTTTTATATCCTAGATATTCCCCCATGAACTGTGAGTGGTAATACTGAAAAGTGGAAGCATTTAGGAACTAGAGCAACTCAACCACAAAGTAGCGAAGCATGTAAAGTTACAGAGCAGGGTCACTGAGTGCTTTGAGTCTCTGCTGGCTTATTAGCTACAGATTTCAAAAACTCCTCTGCAATTAACGTCAGCACAAAAACTGTGCAACGGGAGATACATGGCCATGGTTTCCATTGTCAAGCAGCAGTATACTGTGTGGGGGCCACTGTGGAGTATATTATACTGTGTGGGGGGCCACTATGGAGCATATTATACTGTGTGGGGGCCCACGTTGGAGTATATCATACTATGTGGGGGCCACTGTGGAGTATATTATACATAATATGCTCCACAGTGTCCTCCACACAGCATAATATGCTCCTGTACTTATCAGCACTCCCATGAAGAGCAGCCGGGAGACCTCCTTCTTCCACTGTAGGCATTGATGAAGGGGCAGAGGTCACAATATTATGTCAGTTTAAGTCGCGGTCCCGCGACCTACGTTGACAGTTTTCAGGTGCATGCGCATTTGCACATACAACTGAAAGAAGCTCGCGCTCGCTGGGAAATCTGGGACAGCTGTCCTGGATTCCCCATTAGCGAGCAATTGAGGAGCCTGGCTGGGGCAACAGTGCACGTGTCCACAGAAAGGGCTCTGAGTGCCCCCTCTGGCACGCGTCCCTTACATTGGCTACCACAGATATAGTGTATCTGTGAAATGGTGGAATGAAAGAAATATTTCATCAAAACATCAAGTTTGAGCCAAGAATTGCTCGCGTCTGATGTTTCATATTATAACATTGTTGTCCAAACCAATAATCTTCAGAGAAGAATGAATGACAAGTCTTTCAGAAAATGGTCTACTAAAATCTCCAGTGTATAGCTAGCTTTAGAAGTTAAATTTCCTTCACTCTACACAATCCAGAAATATGTGGTTTCTTCTTAGTTTGATGATTTATTGATGATTTTAATGGGAAAATGCATAGTTACAAACTGTTTGTTCAATTACTCTTAAAAGTAAGGGAGTGTTCACATTAGTGTCCTTTAATGACTGCAGACTGAAATTGACAGCGGTTTAATCCATAGAAATAAAAAGGATTGACAACCAACCATTTGTGATCATTTGTTTTAATGAAAGGTATGTACATACATAATGTTATGTTAGAGTTCAAGGAGCAAACATCTCAAAATAGAAGGATCTGGCTGATAACAGAGAACAGTAGAACAGCTGCTTAAATCTAATACCGTGCTGAGATATAGGCCCAGACAACCAAATGCCTTCACCAGCACCGGTTGCAAGGCCCTATGGACTTTGCTGAATTTGGGGTCCAAGTTATTAGCACCAGAACCCATACAAGAAATAAAAGCTCCACTAACTGAAACCAAAACCAGAACCCACAATTAAGTTACTGGGCAGTTCTGAAACAGGAGAATAAATGTCCAGGCAGATGGTCAGTACCAAGAGATCACGTGAGAGACAGAATCAGGAAACAAAACGGATTTCCAATATAATGCTGAGGTTCAGTTCCGAGCAGTCACGTCAAAGGCAGAATCAGGAGGTATACGAATAACCAGAAACAAGCCAAGAGTCAGAATAAAGCAATCCAATACACATGATCAGGGTTCTTAGCCAAACTAAAGTACTAGATTAGCAGGCACCCGATTCAGGAGGAAAGGGTTTTTATTTGCCTCCTCAGCTGCTAATTGGACAAGCTGAAGGGAACTTCTGGTACTTGTAGCAGCTTCTCAGGTCAGCACAGTAACTTTATGGGAATAACAGCTGATCTGAGATTCCCAACACATACTAGCCATAGTTAGTGTTTTCACTCTGATTTTGCCCCCTTTGTATTTGAAAATATTTCCTACCTAAAAAAAATGTAGTGTGAACATGTCCTAATGCAGATGTGTTGATTGTGCTTTAATAACAACCATGGTTTTTTGTGGACAATGCTGCCCCCACCAGGTAAAACTAGTGTATGTTAGCTTTATCTCTGTAATTCCGTGCTCAGTTCAGAGTGGTTTGTATGCATATTCTTGGTTAGGAGGAAAAGATCCTGGATAACTGTCCCTTTTGTGAATCACTTGCTTTACCACAGAGGTGAGTAAGCTGATTTGCTTATTTGTGAATATTAGTCTACTAATATTGTAAGGTAACATCTGGTATACATATACAAGTGTACACCTGTGTAAGCTGGAAGATCCTTGTTTGTTATACAGAAGTCCACGATTGGTTGATCAGCAGCAGCGCTCTCTCTCACTAGCAGTCAGCAGGCTCCTATACCTTCTCCTATCAATTTAATGTATCTTAAGACTCAAATAGGAGAAACTTAACTCCTTCCCACTCATTTATAGGGAATAATTCAAAACCTTCATACAACACCTAAAAAAAACTAAACAAAACAAAGAATGTCAGTCTGAGTTACTGATTTATAAAATATAATTTTATTAAAGGGACTTCCAGGATTTATTAATTGATGACCCTCCGTTTTACTGTGCGGTGCACTCTATGATCACATGCACATGGCTCATCCGTCTCACAGGACATGGCCTCTCTCTAGTCACAAGCAATCTTTGGCTGCTTTCTAAGCAGGAAGGACACAGACCCACTTTCAGATAATCACCAGAGTCATGCAGCTGAGCCTGGTTTCTTCCTCAAATTTTCAGCTGGACCATTGGGTATTTTCTGACTTGCTATGTAAAAGAGTGCCACTCTCCTATTACTTCTGTTCCCTGTGGATTGTACCAGTTTAGGAGTGCCCCCCCCCCCCAACCACTAACTACTGCAACTATCCCATGATGCACATCTGCACCTTTTATATACCTCAAGTGCACATAAGGATGCTGTATGCAACCATTAGCAGCAGACTCTCATGTGACCATGACCCGACTAGCTCTACTGCTTACATTCTTATAGGTATTTCAAACATCACAGTTATATATATATATATATATATATCATCTACCTTCAAAGAGCACACACATGTTCACATGGGAATTTTTCCGATTTCATGATAACAAGTGCAACATACATGGTGTTATCACAGTATCATAACAGTTATAAAGTAATGCAGTTGGCACAGTAAACCATAACATGACATAAGCAACTTATAACATAAGAACCAACCCAACAAAACCATTGTAGCAGTCACAGCACTTTAGAGATGGGGAAGAGACTCTCACAATCACCTCTTGTTCTATTCCCTCTTCACAGATTTGCATAGAATGAGTGTTGAGATTCAGAGGAGCATCTCTTATCTGAATGTGCCACCATGGATTTAACTGATCAGGCTCCCACTGATAACATATTGATGAGCTATCCTAAAAATAGAACATCAATAAGTAAAGTGCAGAAAAACTTTTAGGCTGAAGTATGAAGCCCCACTTTTTTGAAAATCGCAGCATGTCAGTTATACCTACGGAAATGCTGGCGGTTTCCCTATAGGTATAATTGAAGCAGTTAGTCCGCAGAGGAAAACTCTGCTGACCTTTTGTGAAAAGTCCTGCGGATAAACAGTGATGCATTTTCGCCACGGTTTTTACCACAGTGCTTTTTAGCTGCAGCCCGCTATGTTCCCCACGTTGTGGAAAAGTTGCTTTTTTTGTTGCAGATTTTGTTGTGTTTTTTTTTTTTTTTTTTAGCCAAAGACAGGAGTGGATTGAGCTGAAGGTAGAAGTATAAATACTCTTTTACATATTTCCAATTCCTGTTGAAGCCACTCTTGGCTTTGGCTCAAAAAACTGCAACAAAATCTGCAACATAAAAAGCTGCTTTTCCGTAATGTGGGGCCTCAGCCTTAACCAGTTTGTAAGAAGTGTTTCCTATTTAACCAGTTTTTACTCTTGCAACTGTATAACACCTTTAGCTTAGCCATCTACTTAACTACAAGTCGATGGAAAGCTATACCAGTCAGGAACCAGCTTGAGTCATAATAATAGATATGTCAGGCAGAGGTGTCCCAGCCCTGACCCACCCCACTCTGTCCACTTTCTCAGTAGATGAGGTGTAGATGGGATAATAAATTCCCACTACTGTGTGCAAGATTTCTGATGTCTTATATCTTTAAAAGAATAAAGGGACTGATATATTTTTCAAGTTTATTAATGCCCACAAAATGAACTTGCATTTTAATTTCTGTATATATTTTGGCCACTAGATGGTGCTACAGACAAAAACCTATTCATCGCAGATACAGTTTATTTTGTAGATATCCTTTATACGTGAACCCTGTTCTTTTTGAGTCATTTAAGACATTTATATACTGATTGACAAATATAGGGTAAAACATATGTAAAAAGATAAATTTCCTATTGTAGGAATAAGTTCCAAGCTGTAGCGTAGAGGAATCCGGATGGTTAAGCCCCATGTAGTGAAATGCTGTTAAAAAAACAATGCG
This sequence comes from Leptodactylus fallax, assembly GCA_947044405.1. NCBI lineage: Eukaryota > Metazoa > Chordata > Amphibia > Anura > Leptodactylidae > Leptodactylus > Leptodactylus fallax. The sequence continues at coordinate 64,903 of CAMRHE010001297.1, forward strand.
GAAAGAAACTCAGCCAAAAAGCATTGTTTTTTTGCTGTGTTTTTCTCTACTGTTTTTCTTCCCCTATTAAATATATGGGGAAAACGCTTGCAATTCCGCAGCTAACATTAAACTGCTGCGTTTTTCAAAACGCATTTTTTCTGTAGCTCTTTTTTTTAGCCAATGTGTGGATGAGATTGCTCAGAATTTTATATACTTTGTGGAGACTGTAAAATGCAGCATTGACACCAAAATCAAAAACTATGAGGCACAATAAAAGACACCTATTATTACTAATACTAAAAAGGGCACATATGAAACTTTACAAAACATGTAGTCAATATCAACGCCTAAAATCACACAAGTGCTACCATTATATAGTCTGTAATAACATTTACCATACATATCTGTAAGTATCCAAATTAAGCTAGAGAACACACATGAATTGGAATGATCTGACCACACGTTAGCTAATCCAAAGTAGATAAATCTCATGGTTCAGATGCCAGGGAGCGGATCTGCTATCCCTGTTCTGCCCTAGCACAAAAGCTACCAATCTCCCTACACAGAGCTCTCTTTTTCCCATCTGGAACCAGCCCCATGCCTAAAGTTACTTCATATATTCTAACGTGTTTCATCTAGCCTATTAAACCAGGACTCTAGGGATAAGGCCCCATGTAGATAAATGCAGAGGAAAAATTCTGTGAAAATACATCAGATTTTTTTCGGGGAAGAGTGAAGAATTCAGGCAATACCTTTTAGAGGCTAACTGAATATATTTGATAGTAAGCTTTCGAGAGTGCTAGCTCCCTTCATCAGACATGGTGTTATACAAGAAACTGAATATTCACAGACTTTTTATACACAAAAGACATGGACCTTCAAAGGATCTTAGAATCTTTAAAAATAACAAAATGCAATATAAGTAGAAAACTCCGGAAATAAACAGTCTGGAAACTTGTGGGGCATGATGGAGGGATCACTAATTCTTGCTGTTATCTTTTTGATATCAGGTGGTGATTTGTGACCTCACAGGTCATACATAGTGTGACATGAAACTGGCATAAATATTAAGTCCAAATTGCAGAGTTTGAAATTTTTGCATTAACTTATATTCCCATTCCTTTCTCTCTCTCTCTGCGTCTTAAAATGTCCCATTAAAACCACAAACCGCAAATCTTCAATAGAGTGGTCTTCTCCGGAGAAATGTGCGGCCACTGGTAGATCTGTTCTGCTGTTATTAATGGTGGATCTGTGTGAGTTCATGCGCTGACTGAGTTTCTGCCCTGTTTCCCCCACATAATAATAATAATAATAGTCCTTTAATAGTCCCACAATGGGGAAATTCAGTGTGTTACAGCAGCAAAGATAAGCAGATACAAATACAAATACAACATGTACAGGAATGTTCCAAGGTGAGAGGCATTACATTGATAGCAGACAGACAGATAGGACGTAGCAGAGGGGGGGGGATTTAACAGGCAGAGAGATATTTCAGTTCTCTGTGTGTAATGATCTCCGCTTAGGCGGGTTGGTGACAGCCACCGCGGTGGGGGGGGAAGCCCCCCACGCCCCCCCCCCCCCCCCCGGGGGGGGGGCCCCCCCCCCCCCCCCCCCCCCCCCGTCCCCCCCCCCCCCCCCCCCCCCCCCCCCCCCCCCCCCCCCCCCCCCCCCCCCCGAAGGGAAATGTCCCCCCACCTGTTGTGACTGTGGGATAGGTACACTGTCAGTGGTGTGGATGTGCCTGCAGGTCTTGCACCTGTTTTGCAGGCAAGATGAGGTGCCATTTTCAGTTGGGGCTTTCAGGGCACTCCAGTCAATAATACGCCACAGGTTTGGTTTGGTCAGATTTTTTTCAGCAGCGATTTAATTGAGTCTTGCTGCATTTTTCTCTGTGGTTGTCCCTCTATTAAATCTATAGGTAAAACACTTGCGGCTAAAACTTATATGCTGCGTTTTTCAAAAACGTATGCATGTTTGAGAGCGCGGCTTTTCTGCAGTTCTTTTTTTCCAGCAATGTGTGGATGAGATTAACCAGAATCTCATTCACTTTGCTGGTTCTGTAAAACGCAGCCTTTTTTTTCCGCTGCATTTTTGCAACATAGATCCTTGAGGGGATTTAGTTGAGTGACAACAATTGAACACTGCAGCTGATGGAAATTAAGGTCGGTTTTGCTGGAGTCTGCCTTGGCATAATTTGCACCAAATGTGGGAAATCTTGATAAATTACCCTCTTCGGCCGGGGCCCCACGTCAGTTTACAGTCACTGCCTAGTGGAAGGCATTCTAGTGAATCCCATCCCGACACTGCAGGAAAATAGGTGCTGCGGAGACACGCAATTTCCAAAGAGGTTGCAGTTTTGGAAATCACAGCATGTCATTTATACCTACAAAAATACTGGTGGTTTCCCTATAGGTATAATGGAAGCAGAAAGTACGCAGAGGAAATCTCTGTGGACTTTCTGTGAAAAGCGCTGCGGGAAATACCGTGCCGCCGCAGTTTATCCCTCAACGCTTTTTTGCTTAGCCTTCCACAGGTTACCCACCAGTGCAGCAGCTTTTGGCTTACCCTGATTAGTCCAGGTATAATTGGTTGCTTGTTTTGGGCTGTGAGGATAGAGCTGCACCTGCTTCACACACTGCAGAAGGCCCATCCTTATTCTGATGCAGGTGCCAATAAAGTCCATTGCATCATAATCAGGCCTGTTAGTGACTGATGTGGAAAGTTTATTGGTTGGTCACTAATAGGTTAAATCCAATGTGTTTACATCTTGTTTACATCTTGATAAATTTACATCTTGATAAATTCTGATGCAGGTGCCATATAAAGTCCATTGCATCATAATCAGGCCTGTTAGTGACTGATGTGGAAAGTTTATTGGTTGGTCACTAATAGGTTAAATCCAATGTGTTTACATAATAACATATGGAAAGTAGCAGGGGGTGAATATTATTGATGCCTAAATGTACTGCTAGTGCTTGTCTTGTACTTCTGTATTTTGTATTCAGTTGATCAGTTTCAGCTACTATAATTTTCTCCTGATCTTTATCATTATTGAGATCACTTTTCAGCTGCATGGTATGTAACACCAGTCCAATTACCTAATATTGGCAGCAATAACTCTATTAGAAAGATAGTCCATAGGTCTTATGCCCTGTCTTAATGTTCCAATCAATGCTCATAGTAGATTGTCTCATTGACAGATCAATTCACATAGCTGCGTGTCTTACATGTACCAGCAGAATCATGGACATCTGTCATATGTACAGGGCAAGAAAATGTCATTTGGCACCCAGCCTAGTTTAACCAACTGTGTACACTTTAGGGTACATTCATATAATGCTTGTAGGTCTGTTGTTCTGATCCATCAGAGGATCAAAATAACGGACATTAAAGTTTTCCACATTGATGGATAGAAACAGAACACCCTCCATATGTATCTGTCTTCACTGACATAGTAACACAGTAACATAATTTATACGGCTGAAAAAAGACGTACGCCCATCCAATTCAGCTTACCGACTTGCAATGTTGATCCAGAGAAAGGCAAAACCCCATGAAATAGAGGCCTAAATTCCTCATTTTAGGAGAAAAATTCCTTCCCAACTGAAATCTGGCATCACAATAAATCCCTGGATCAACATCTCAACAACTCAGTATTTCAAGTGCTGTAAAGATCCTTCTTCTATATCTGTATAGGAAATATAAAGAATGCCTTCTTGTTAAAGGGGTTGTCTAGTTATGGACAGGAAATAAGGGTCCGATCACTGGGGGACCAATCGCTGGGGCTGAAAGTTCCCCTAAGGCCTCCATTACAGTCTTGGCAGGCATTGGACTTATCTCCTGTCCTCTAGTTAGGGGTTAAATGTCCATAATGGGATAACCTCTTTAAAGTTAGAGTCCTGGATATGAAGTGATCCTGGAAAGAATCTTCCATTTTTATTTTAATACTACAATCAAAGAACATAAGGCTGAAATGTATAAGCTGGTAGACAGTATTGGGCTAGATTCTGTGTAATATATTCATATTACAGAAGGTCTGCACAGTAAAACATGTTTTTAGATGATAATAAATTGCGTAATGTGATTAACACAAAAGAGGACGGTATAATGTTACAAATGGATCTGAGAAGATAAATGAGAAGCTTTGGCAGAGAAATGGCAAATGAGGTTTAAAGAGGACCTTTCATCACTTCCGCCAAGTATTGTCAGGGGGGGCGGTGTCAGGCAGGAGCAGACAAGGGGTGTAATGGTGAGCTCTGCCACTGTCTGCTTCTGATTGGAGCTTTGATTCACACCCCCTGCTTGATACTGCCAGACACTGCGCACCAGTACAGTACAGAGCCTAAATAGCATATCAGGCAGCAATACTAACAGCACTGATTGCTCAGGAATGGTGGGGGCTACTGAAACAAATTCCAACTGTACTGGAATCAGTAGAGCAGCGACTATTAATAGATGCTAAGAACTGGAGGTGGTGAAAGGTCCTCTTTAATATAAAAATAAGTAAAAGTTATGTACATGGTAAAGGAAATATATGCTAAGATTACTCACAAAATGGAAAAAGGCTGGGTAAAACTAACATGGCTAAAGACTTTTGTTTGACCGTAAATGGAAAAAAATCAGTCTATGGTCATGTGATATACAGTCCATGGTCATGTGATATACAGTCTATGGTCTAAAACAGAGCTCTGATTACTGTGATGTGACCGGGGTCAGATTATAATAAGGGCAACATCGATTGTAGCCCAGGGCCCGAGGCTGCAAGGGGGCCCAGCGGCAAGTAATTACCCATTTGCCCTATATTCTAATCCGACCTCATAATCAACTATATTTACATTCGCCGATACAATTGATTACTGTTGTGGGGCATGGGAGTCTACAGCAACCAGTGCCAGGAAGCTGCTGCAATGCAAATAAGATCATGGGGAGCACATTAAAGAGGAATGGATGCCCATGATGCCACCTGTCAGACCGCGCATGAAATATTGTGTACAGTTTTGGGTGCAGTGCACAAGACATATTAGAGCTTGAGTGGGTTCAAAGGGGGGCAACTAAAGTAACAAAAGGAATGGGTGGACTGTAGTACCCATTATCTTAACTGGGGTTATTTAGTTTGAAAAAAGGCAACTGATATGGAACGTAAATCTATGAAAGGTTTTTAATTAGAAAAAAAACAGGATGCTCTGTTAATATGTCCAACTTTAATGTCTGTTGTTCTAATCCTCTCTTGGAGCAGAACAATGAACCCACACTATATTGTGAACGTACCCTTATTTTTATCATAATAATGCTTTATATAGCATGCATGCTCCTGCAGGGGGCGCAGTCTGCAGCCTCTCCTGGGCCTTTTCAGTCCTATAGCACACTTTCACAGTTTAAGTCAATATTCTATACTTAACATAGTACAGTCATGGCCAAAAGTTTTGAGAATGACACAAATATTATATTTTCACATGATCTGCTGCCCTCTGGTTTTTATGTGTGTTTGTCAGATGTTTTTATCACATACAGAAATATAATTGCATTCATATTATGAGTAACAGAAGCTTATATTGACAGTTAGAATGAGTTAATGCAGCAAGTCAATATTTGCAGTGTTGACCCTTCTTCTTCAGGACCTCTGCAATTCTCCCTGGCATGCTCTCAATCAACTTCTGGACCAAATCCTGACTGATAGCAGTCCATTCTTGCAGAATCAATGCTTTAATTTTGTCTGAATTTGTTGGTTTTTGTTTGTCCACCCGTCTCTTGATGATTGACCACAAATTCTCAATGGGATTAAGATCTGGGGGAGTTTCCAGGCCATGGACCCAAAATCTCTATGTTTTGTTCCCTGAGCCATTTAGTTATCACCTTTGCTTTATGGCAAGGTGCTCCATCATGCTGGAAAAGGCATTGTTGAGCGCCAAACTGCTCTTGGACGGTTGGGAGAAGTTGCTCTTGGAGGACATTCTGGTACCATTCTTTATTCATGGCTGTGTTTTTAGGCAAGACTGTCAGAGAGCCGATTCCCTTGGCAGAGAAGCAACCCCACACATGAATGGTTTCAGGATGCTTTACAGTTGGCATGAGACAAGACTGGTGGTAGCGCTCACCTCTTCTTCTCCGAATAAGCTGTTTTCCAGATGTTCCAAACAATCGAAAAGGGGATTCATCAGAGAAAATGACTTTACCCCAGTCCTCAGCAGTCCACTCCCTGTACCTTTTGCAGAATATCAGTCTGTCCCTGATGTTTTTTCTGGAGAAAAGTGGCTTCTTTGCTGCCCTCCTTGAGACCAGGCCTTGCTCCAAGAGTCTCTGCCTCACAGTGCGTGCAGATGCACTCACACCTGCCTGCTGCCATTCCTCAGCAAGCTCTGCACTGCTGGTAGCCCGATCCCGCAGCTGAAACACTTTTAAGAGACGGTCCTGCCGCTTGCTGGTCTTTCTTGGGCGCCCTGGAGCCTTTTTGGCACCAATGGAACCTCTCTCCTTGAAGTTCTTGATGATGCGATAGATTGTTGACTGAGGTGCAATCTTTCTAGCTGCAATACTCTTCCCAGTTAGGCCATTTTTGTGCAGTGCAATGATGACTGCACGTGTTTCTTTAGAGATAACCATGGTTAACAGAAGAGAAACAATGATGGCAAGCACCAGCCTCCTTTTAAAGTGTCCAGTGGTGTCATTCTTACTTAATCATGACAGATTGATCTCCAGCCCTGTCCTCATCAACACCCACACCTGTGTTAATGGAGCAATCACTGAAACGATGTTAGGTGGTCCTTTTAAGGCAGGGCTGCAATGATGTTGAAATGTGTTTTGGGGGATAAAGTTCATTTTCTAGGCAAATATTGACTTTGCAAGTAATTGCTGTTAAGCTGATCACTCTTTATAACATTCTGGAGTATATGCAAATTGCCATTAGAAAAACTGAAGCAGTAGACTTTGTAAAAATTAATATTTGGATCATTCTCAAAACTTTTGGCCATGACTGTATGTCCCAGAATTCTGCACTATTAATATAACCTAGCCTTTCTAGTGTATGAGGGGCCAGCTACATAAACCACATACGTATATGCTCTACAATAATGGCATAGCCAAATAGAGCTGTTACATCTGCACATTGCTCTCCACCATTATACTCACAATCTGGCATTAACTATATATAAATACATTCTAGTTTCTACAACATGTGATCGAGCCACATCTGTCTTTGGGTCAGAACACATGTTTGGCTGTTGCCATAAATTCCACATACAGGCCTGCAAGCAAACATGACCACCCCTCCACTCACTCTGATTCTGGATATAATCTAAAAGATAAACACATGTTCCCCAGAAAACCAGAGGAGGCATCCACACCTATGAGACATTTATGGCACATCCCTTTGATTTAACATAATGTCTTAAAGGGGTTATTTTAACTGATGACCTAGCCTTTAAAAGTTGGATAACCTCTGTAGGCCAGGGACACACATGGCATAATCGAGTGGGTCAACTACTGTTAAGTCACCAGCAGCTATCCCTTCCAATTTACAGAACCAATGCAGGGGATGGGATTTATGCCGTCCACACACTGCACAAAAAAAACCCTTTTAAGTGACCCCATTAATAATTACCTTTTCTTGCACAAGTGTCCAGTCACCATTTTGCTCACTAACATGAAATTGCACACTTAATGGGTGACAGCCAATTTTGACCCTTTTGTACATTAACTTCAGTGGTAAAAACAGAGAACATAAGGTTGTTCACATGTAACAAATACATTATGGATCTTCCATCCTGATTTGCAGTGAAAATTTAGTAGCATATTACAGCAGCAGAAAACTGGATGCGATTTTCACATATCTGATCTACATGACGTGGGAACAATTCTGGACAGAAATCAGTCCCAGTCGGCGGGAGTGTGCAGATGAGTTGAATACAATGGTGAAGCAGAAGCCGTCTGCTCCCTGCTTTATCATTCCGCCCATGTACGCTCCAACAGCTGTAGACGCAATGTGATGACGTCACTCATATCGCGCCTGCAGCTCCTTGAAGCTTCCAACAGGAGCAGGTGAGTATGAGTGTTTTTTACATTATACTGTGGGGGCCACATGAAACTGAGGGCAGCTGCAGGGGGACATTAAACTGGGGGCAGCTGGAGAGGGACATTAAACTGGGGGCAACTGGAAGGGACATTAAACTGTGGGGGTCGCTGGATGGGGACATTAAACTGGGGAAAACTAGCAGGGGACATTAAACTGGGGACAACTGGAGGAGGACATTAAAATGTGGGGGTAGCTGGAGGGGAAATTTAACTGATGGGGTAGCTAGAGGAGGACATTAAACTAGGGGCAACTAGAGGGAGACATTAAACTGGGGGCCACTGAAGGGGTACATTAAACTTGGGAAAACTGTAGGGGGACATTTAACTGGGGCAGCTGGAGGGTGGCATTAAACAGTGGATGCACCAGGAGAGGAACTTTATACTGTGGGGACAATTGGAGGAGAACATTGGAATGTGGGGGCATATAATGTTGGGGTGACTGTAGGGGCATTATACTGTGTGGGGTCAGAAAGAGAAATGGATGGGAATGGGTGGAGTCAAAGTAGAAGTGGGTGGAGCTAAATCTGCCTTGGAAGTTGGGAGGTATGTGGAAATTGACATTCAGGTCTTATTCACATGACAGATAAAAACCGCTGCGAAAAATGGACAAAATGGTCTGTTTTTTCATGCTTGTCCTGCATCCATTCAGAGCCCATTTTCACAGGAAATCTACACCAGCTCCTGACTGGCATAGATTTCCATTCTGGGGCACGCCAGGGGCCCCGCCCCCCCCCGCCCCCGAGCAGGGCTGGTGCAAATACCAGTCTTAATAAATCTGCCCCATTATATTTTTTGACTGTCCATTAATACGGATTATCGTAAAAAACAGATGTGTAAATATCCACATTGTCATCCGTGGAGGAGTCATTTATCAAGGATTTTGCCCCTTGTTTGGCTTTGTTTTTCCTTTTTGTCTTGTTTTTTTTTGTTGTACTTGCACAATATTTATTCATCTTGCACCTTTTTTTCTTAGCAAAATCACTCCATTATGAGATTTTGTTGGGGAAAGGGAGCGTGGTTTATTTTGAGTAACTTTTTTCATCGCATTTACAACATATGTCTCTTTTTTAAAAAAAAAAAAAGGTACAAAAAAGTCAGAAATAAACTCCAGCACATTGGCCCTGTGAACAAGTCAGAAACATCAGACAGCACTAGAATCACATGTGGTGAATTTTTCACATTTTGGACACAATTGCCCCCTTTTAGTAAATTAGGTACACAAAATGACAAGACATAAAAAAGTTGCATGCCAAAAAAAAAGGCACATAAAAATTTACGAATGATAAATGACCCCATGTAGTCTTTTTTTTTTTTTTTTGAGATTCGTATGAAGGCCTCAGGCTGATTTCACACAAATGTTTTTTTGGCATTTTTAATGGCAGTTTTCACAGTAAATTTTAAAATGCTGGAAAAAATTATTTAGCCAGATGTTACTTGTTTTTCTCAAAATGCAGCATGCGCTGGGTCTGGAGGGTTTTTATCCTATTGATTTCATTGTAGATGATAAAAATTCTAATAATACACTGATATTTTCATGTTTTTTTTTTTTTTCGTTTTTTTTTAGGGAGAAAAATTGTCAAGGAAAAATGTAATGTAAAGGAAACTTGAGTGCAGTATATCCACAGCATGTCAGTTTATGTTGTGGATTTTTCACCGCAGGTTTCACGCTTTGCAAAACCACATCCCCTAAATTTTCTTTCCCCTTTCCAACGTCACCTGTATAATTGACTTCCTGACAACACGGGACAGGGTAGACATGGGACAGGTCAGGCTATCAATTGCAGAACACAACCACAAAGACTCCATTTTGGGTTTCCATTAGTGATGGGTGAATTGGAGGCCGGGGAAGGTGTGTAAAATTAAAAAAAAAACAAAAACACTCCCTTTACTTTGGCTCACAGTGTTACCGTCTGGTGTTCCATTCTTTTTCATGGGCCCCAGGTAACTGCTGAGGCCTGACATTAGGCCTCTGTGGGCTGTTGACATCATCACACTTTGGGCCTCATCGGTTGACACATTGTCAATCAGAAGCCTCAGTATGATCTAGGGGCTGAAAGACACAGCGTTCAACCAAACTTGAAATTTTTGGAAAATTTGTAACTGACCCAGCTTTTGGGGGTATATAATGCACACCTGACACTGCTACTGAGGTCTAGTGAGACATGGGCAACAAAGGGATTGCGCACCATGCAGTAAGGCTTGCTTAAGCAGAGAACAAGCAGTTTACACAAAGTGGGATCTACTAAGAAGTCAGTATGAAGAGTGAATCCAACTTTCTGTCTACACATAAGATGCTGTGCTAGTTCCAGTCTTATTTCTGAGGACCAGAAAGGATCATGACCAGGACCTCACAAATAAAGCCAGTGCTAAGAGGATTACGTTCACTACAGTTTATATCATGTACCTTTCAAACAGGCCAGAAAATAACATTTTTTGGAGTAGTTCTACTTTAAGATGCAGACACATATTACTGTGCATACTATAGCTGCCTTTGGGATTTTGGAGCATTATTATATACTATTGAACCCCTCTTAACCTGTCGTTCCATTTATTTCAAGAGGCAGAAACATATGTACTAATTACTAAAAACCATTCATGTAATGCAACAAGTAACCAGAAGAGGGCAATCTAAGCCTGGAGGATAAACTAGCAGTAGAAATCTGTGCTGTCAGCCTGGTACTGCTGTCAGTAATACAGGACTGTACCTCTAATTTCACCAAAGTAGCGCTGACATTGTTTTATTTCTTTGCTAACTTATTAATAAAATGGATTTTAATAATTTGAAACAAAATGGCAAAATTTTTTGAAACTACAGAAACAACTATAATTGTTATCTTTGCTTTACCGTTTTACATAATTTTATATAAGAATATTTACTGCATAGACTCTTGTTTTGTTTTTTTCTTCCATATTATATTTTATAACATGAAGACTACATACATATTGTATGGGATAAGCACATCATTCCCATACAGTATGTATGTTGTCTTGGAGTGTCCCCTGGTGAAGACTTTTTAGCAATTCTTTTCTTCATCGTGATTTTAGGGTCCACAAAATAGGGTATTTATTTCTATATTGTACATAGATGTTGGTTCATCCATTAGAGAATGCATTGACAAGTTGAATAATGAAACATCTGAAGGCTCTACCTAGCGGGTGTAATCCATTAATGTATGGAGTGTATTATATGGCTGTGCAATGTAATGATGTGGTCAGACGTCATGGACAACCAGACACTTTCCCTGCAGCAGCCACTGTAGTATTACATGATGGCCATTCAGTTGAATGGTTGTCCATGTGATACAGGTGAGTTATAATTTGATTTTCTCATATAAAGCAGAACTGGCACTACACTTTGGCTCATTGAGTGGGTCCGGATTGGGGGACATCCTCTGTCTTGTCTGTATACCATAGTATAGCATATGAGGAGGGTTTGCGTGGGTTTCATCCCTCACTCCAAAGACATAGCCCATAGGAATAGTCCCTCAGCTATAGCACATATCATTGATGGGATCTGCATGGAGATTGTTCTTCTTATGTTTCCTCCATGTGCTCCAGGTATCAGACCACCACCGATCAGATATTGATGATCTATCCTAAGGACGGGTCATCAATATGTAAGACTTGGGAAATCTCTTTAATTTACTTCCTGAATATTTACCCTAGTGTGTGAGGATGAGATAAGGAATTTAGGTTATGAGACAGTCTCTGTACAGCACTACAGAATATGGTGGTGCTATATTTTGCAACAGGAAGTAAAATATCAGATCTGGACTCTTCATACCCCCAGCATACCTCCAATACTGGAACACAGTATTAGCATGATGTAAGCCTGTTACATGCGACCTGAGCAGAGGCCTTGTAGATACTACCTATAGAGTATTATATAGTACAGTATATAATACATATACTACTATAGATATACTAAACATTTATAGTAAATGAAATTCAGGAATATGATGGCAGTTTAGAGTTAGGCCTCATGCACACGACTGAGGGAGTTCTGATGCTCTGAGGATGTAAGATGGGGAAACAGCCCTCATGTTATGAATGTAACTGTTTCTATAAATAAGGTTATTTTTTTTATAAACTGACATTTGTTTGTTTGACCACAAGAGGCCACTGTTACCTCAGAAATAGAAAAGGCTGTAATTCTGTAATTCCCTGGAGTAGTAACATGGAGACCCTGTTCTGCAGAGGTGGGACAAGAAGGAGCAGAGTGTGTGTGGCAGCCATCTTAGGAGTGTGATTTTGAGTTTTTAGAAGAAGGACTGAAGTGAGAGAAAACGGATTCCTAAGGGATCAGAGCAGAGGCGTAGCTAGTGGTTCAGCCCAGGGGGGGCAAACATGTCCAAGTGAACCTCCAAGTTAGGTACACCTATATTATCACTATATGGTGAGCGTATAGTGGTATATATCGGATCTACACAGGGCGCTGCAGACGATTTAGGCAAATACAGAGCAGTAACATTTAGTGACTTACCGGTGACGACTTTAACTAATCGTTCACATTCCCCATCTCTTTCATCTGGAACGCCCTGGCCACTTCTTTCAGTCTTTGTAAAGTTTGCAACACAGACATATCTGGCTCCTCACTTTTCCAGACACCTGACCCACATTGTCCTCACCTGCACCCCCATCCTGCTGCTACCCCCCAATTATAAAATATATAATATAACCCCCCATAATGAATAACACCCACAAGTGCATCTTTAAATTAATAACTTTCCTGTGTACCCCCTATAAATAGTGCCCCTTATTAATAATGCCCCAGGTGTTTCCTAATTAAAAAGTAAACAAAAGGTAAAAATAATTAGTGGGGTTCCAATAATCGGGACCCCCAGGATCAGCCGTTTGAATGAACCGTGGTACCTGTGTAAGCGCCGTGACCCCTTCTCTGTTTACACAGTGTCATTCATCTCATACTGGTAATGTAACTACAGCCTCGTCCTATACACGTCTATGTGACAAGGCTGGAATGACATCACACGGTCACTATAAACAGACAGCGTGTGATATAAACAGGCACCATAGCCCCTTCTTACAGCTGATCAGTGGGGAGTCACTTATATCTTATCGATGATCTATTCTGAGGATAGATCACCAATTAAAAATGAGCTGGAAAACTCTTTAAGGCCAAGGCCCCACGTGGCGTCCCGCAGCAAAAAAGCGCTGTTCTTCCTGCTGCGCTTTGCACAGAAAGTTTCCTCTGCGGACTTTCTGCTTCAATTATATCTATAGGGAAACCAGGAGACTGTTTTGGAAATCGCAGCGTGTTCACTGCGCATATTTTACCACAAAGTGGGGATGAGATGGGGCCCCACATGGCAAAAAATCCACGTGAAAAAAAATGCGGCATTTTACAGTTCCTGCAAAGTGGATGGGATTCTAGTAAATGTGGACCTTCTGTGAAAAGCGCTGCTGGAAAAACCACAATGTTACTGCCGCGGTTTTTCCTGCAGAGCTTTTTTGCTGCGGCCCATTACGTGGGACTTTAGTCTTAATAAAGCCCAAGTGTCACTTTAATTAAATTAACTGCCCCCTCATATTATGTCCCTGATTACCCCTGACATAAATACTGCACCCCTAATGACCTCTTATATCGATGACCACCCGCTTATGTTCATAATACCTCCTAATATAAATAACCTCCCCCCTTGTACCCCGTAATAACCCTTATATAACTGACCCCCCTTATGTTCATAATTCCCCCTCCTAACAACCCCTTATACTATTAAAATACTCACAACTAAGCTAAAACAAAACAAATATAAGTTATACTCACCTACCAGCGATCATGACGAATGGAGCCGCAGCTTTCTCTTCTTGACCCGCGCTCCGTGCGCAGGGTCCACGCACAGGAAGTCAGCGTCTCTGCGTAGGAGGCGCAATGTTGTGACGTCATCGTGCCGCCTATGCCGATGACTGTTCTCATTGTCATGTAAACCGCAGGCCTGAAGTGGCTTGCGGTTTACAAGACAGCAAGTTGCAGGAAGCCTCTGGATCGGAGATATAACAAGGGGGTGCTGAAGCAGAGACTCTTCCAGGGTTTGTTCAAACAGCATCCTAAGTTGAAGATTGCTATCAAGGACCCGGCTGAGAAGTGGCCCTGTCAGTGAGACTGCATGTTTTCTGGATGAGCCCTGCTTTCAGCTGTTCCAAACAAAAGCTAAAGGTACGCAACAAATCTGGATCAGTAAGAGAAGTAATCGTGCACGCACCGCATTACATTTTTGGTGCAAATTGCTTGGGACTGACTAAGGGCCTGTAGTTAGACTACTACAGTTAGGCATCCTCATCTTCACAGGCCACACTACTGGTGCATTATCTACCTATACGGTAGTAAGGACTAAGACTCAGAGAATTCTATAGAGTTGTAACTCCCAGAGAGGAGCTTCTGAGGAAGTCTAGAAACGACATTTTATACATTGCCACATTTCTTTGGCTTGCAAGCTTACCTACTATTATAGTTACTCGGTTGTACTTTGTTTGTGGGGAATAGGGGTATTTTGATAAGTTTGTAAGCTCTTGTGTTATACTGAATTGTTCCTTTGACTATGGTGATAAAAAGGTAACAAGCGGCTGGTTAGTTGCAGCCTGCAGATAGGTAAAAGCTTGGAATATATTGGAGGCGCACATGAGAGGGCACCGCGCTGTACAACACCAGGGCCTCAGCTTCCTGGCTGATTGTATGTAAATAGTTGTGAGTGTTTTTTTGGTAAAGAGCTGTTACTACACAAAATAAAATCTTGTTTTTTCTAAATTGATTTAGAGTCGCTTCCTTTGTCGTGACTTCGCTGTATCCTCGGAAGCCCACCCCGGTAAACGGCTTACAAGGATTATGGAGCATGACCTATAGAGCTCTGAGAAAACAGATTGGAACGGAACCCCTCATTGAAATCAATGTAGTACAGAAGGCACTGGAGTGTCATCCAAGTGTCTTTCGAGTGCCTTCTGTTAAAATATTGGATTTTTTTTTTTTGTGTGCATGAGGCCTTAGTCTTTTTTTGGTTCAGAGGGAACAACACAAAAGGCTGTAATAGTATAGGGCCCCAATGAATATAGCATATTGAGTTGTAAAATTGTTATCTAAACATATAGAAACCAAAGAATGTAGTAATATTAAAATGCAATTTTATATTGGACCAATATCCTTGTTGGGGTCCTGAGTAAAAGTCACCCAACAGAGATATACTTTTACTTTTTTTTTTTTTTACAATAAAACATAGCATATATAGCAATAACATCATGCCATCAAACTAATCTATCAATACTTTTGTCCTATAGACAGCCATACACGCCAGCCATATACGTTAGATAGCTATATCTTCCTATTCCTGCATACACATGCATGCTCAGCTTGGACAAGTGTGCACATGTTCTTTATGGGGAGAGGGAATAAAGTTGCTGCCAGACACCTCTTCTGGCTTATCATCTTGAGAACAAAAGGATAGAACTTCAATCCAACTCTATTAATATCTGCTGTTTGGGGAGAGTTGGTAGGCGTCCATACATTAGATCGTCTGCCAATCCCGCAAAATTAGCAGGTTTGGCCAACATTAGTCTAAAGAGTATTCTATATGCAATGCATTCATGGGTATGTGCTTGTAAAATCATTTGCCAGTATCCAGACTATGTGCAGTCATATGACAAACAGTCACATACATTATTGTCTGACTCTTATAGTCAAAACTGTACACCACCATGTAGACATTTTTGCAAGATGCCTTTGTGTTGCAAAGTTTAGTTTACTATACCTTACAATAGAGTTGAAAGATGGCAACACATACATCACAGACATATAATATTTGCATACAGGGTGCATCAGTCCAAAAATTCAGAGAAGAGTTTATAGCAGTAACCATAATGGAGCCCCCTGCTGGTAATGGTACATGACATCATACCCCAGCATCCTGGGACAGGACAGCAAGAGATTGCCCTACTGTAGGTTACATTGCACCTACATGGGAACTCTCCACAGCTTTAAGTAAATGTGTACCTTTTCCAGCCACCACTGGGGGAAGTATGGGAACTTTCTACAATTGTTTACACATTATTTAAACAGAATGCATGAGTGTCCTCTAGTGGTGACTGCAGGCAGTCAGAAAATTATGCTTAAAATCTATGTTTAAAACTTGCATTAGAAAAACTGTTCTGACTGCTATCGATATATTGATAAACAAACCCAAAGACATAAAATAATGATGATATATAGAGATTTGGCGATTTTTGATGGTCGCTACGACAGAGTCTCTGAACAGAGACTCTAGTGCAGCTGTGAACCCAGCTTTAGTACCCCAAAATTAATAGTAAGCATTAACTCTTTCTTGGCTTTTCTAATGCAACAAATATTTGCTTTAAATCTAAAAATCTCATAATGCTAGTATATGAAACTATATAATATCAGAATCATTACTATATATCACATACACATGAATTGTATTTAGTCGCTTGTTTCCCTTTAATATGTTTTGTGTTCTGGTCAAACAACTTTGCAATCCAAGGAAGGATTCTGAGACTTGACCATAGAAGGGAAAAGGAGATTCACATGACAATAGATTAATAGTTGATGAAGATCCCCAAAGTAATATGTATTACACAGTGTACTGTGGTTACACAAATCCAGATATGTTCTGGTGCTCTGCCAGTGTGATGTGGCCAGAATGCAATTGAAAATGGATTAAAGGACACATGGAAAAAGTTATGAGTTTAGTTGCAGGGCCAGTTGTAGCTGCACACTGCTGCGTGACAGATTTCTGTAATACCGTCAAATGAAGTTAAACAAATACTATACCAGCGTCCTCTGCCTTATGTGATCTGTGTTAGGTGGCTTACTGATGGTACAGGGTTACATATATCATTTAATGGATATTTAATGTATAGCTCAATCCTCAATCCAGTTTTTGGACTTGTCACTATCCTTAAAGCATACCAACAATTATAAATCAATGTTTCATAAATGAGCAGTATGAGTAAATATAAGAAACTTTATAATATATCTTCTCAAGGAAATCTGCTCTCCTCCTCCTTACCTCCTTATTATTACTCAGACTGTTAATTATAGAATCCTTAGCCATATCCAGAACACACACAAGTCTATGGAGAGTGGGATAGGAGGAGGATTTATTGCCTCATTCTGTGCAGTATTAAAGTTTTATCTTGAAATATAGCAGTGTTAGAAGGGTTCCCTGTCACACAGAGTAGCAGAGTATAGCAGCTGCAGCTATTTGTTTGTCTTTTCCAGCAGCCTTCTGCTCCCCCTCCCATCTTCATAGACTAAAATGTAAACAGTAACTCAGCTTAAGGAAACACATTTCTTAAGATATATTACAAAGTTTCTTACATTCACTTGTACTATTCCGTTAAGCTGTTTTATAACCGGAGGTGTGGTTTAAGAATAAACAGAGGTCCAAAAAATAATAAACAGTTTCCTTATACTTTGTTTTCTTCTATGCTTTTTATGGTCAAAGCCCAGAATGTATAGGCACCATGCAGAAGTGCTAGATTCCCTTAAAGGGAACCTGTCACAATAAACAGTCCAATATGTAGGCAGTATGGGAAACTAGAGCAGGAGAAACTGAGCAGATTGATATATAGCTTTGTGGACAAAGATTCAGAATAAGTTGTATTTTATTAATTTCAGTCCATACTCATTCTGGATTTTGGAGTCCATGGGGTGGTGCCCTTTAGTGATTTTATTATTTGGTCATCATAAAACTCATAATCCCAGAGCAAGCAAGAATATATATAAACCTACTTAGTTTCTCCTTCTCTATAACATGCCATGATCTGACTGAACAAAGTTTTGAATGTCACAGTTACCCATTAACTCCTATTAATTTCTATGTAAATGATTAGCAGCGCCACCTCTGGGGTAAAATGTAGCAGAGATCCCCTCATTCTAAACTTGGCTCTACACATGCAAAAGCCGTCAGCTGAATAGAGCCAGGAGCTATACTATATTCACCTAAACGCTATTGTCCATTCTTCAATAAAGTTAAAGAGGAATATGACATTGGTAGACACCCCTGGAAATTTTATGTTCTTCAGGAACAAAGGATTGCCATGTTGACACCAAACATACATGATCCCTTCTACTGCCTGATGTATGCTGTCAGGGGATATCTGGGAGGACCCTATCCTGACTTTTATCTAATGTGTATGGCCAACATGACTTCTGAGACATATCTAGTTATGGGAAGAAGGACAAAGGCTTTCATTTTTCCCCCAATAGGATCCAATGATGAGTATACAGTGGCATATGTCACATATAGGGTCCCATGTAAGAAAAATAAATAAGTTATATCGTATGGTATACTTTTTTTTTTTTTTGTAGTGGTCATCTATATAGAAAAGATCAGTCAGTCTACTGCACTTTCCTACATAGTCGAAAAAAGATATGGCAATACATACCATGCCAGTGGGGGTGTATTTTGACCTCTATTTGGCAAACACTATGAATATGTGTAACATATACAATTGACTAAACTAAACCTGGGGTTTGAACCCAATTTGCAATAAGCAATACGTCAATACATTTCAATAGGCAATACATCAATACATTTCAATATGCAATACGTCCACGTTGGGTATGTTCATCTGCAGGCTTTTAGAGCTTATACAGTCATGGCCAAAAGTTTTGAGAATGACACAAATATTATATTTTCAGATGATCTGCTGCCCTCTGGTTTTTATGTGTGTTTGTCAGATGTTTTTATCACATACAGAAATATAATTGCATTCATATTATGAGTAACAGAAGCTTATATTGACAGTTAGAATGAGTTAATGCAGCAAGTCAATATTTGCAGTGTTGACCCTTCTTCTTCAGGACCTCTGCAATTCTCCCTGGCATGCTCTCAATCAACTTCTGGACCAAATCCTGACTGATAGCAGTCCATTCTTGCAGAATCAATGCTTTAATTTTGTCTGAATTTGTTGGTTTTTGTTTGTCAAACCCGTCTCTTGATGATTGACCACAAGTTCTCAATGGGATTAAGATCTGGGGAGTTTCCAGGCCATGGACCCAAAATCTCTATGTTTTGTTCCCTGAGCCATTTAGTTATCACCTTTGCTTTATGGCAAGGTGCTCCATCATGCTGGAAAAGGCATTGTTGAGCGCCAAAGTGCTCTTGGACGGTTGGGAGAAGTTGCTCTTGGAGGACATTCTGGTACCATTCTTTATTCATGGCTGTGTTTTTAGGCAAGACTGTGAGAGAGCCGATTCCCTTGGCTGAGAAGCAACCCCACACATGAATGGTTTCAGGATGCTTTACAGTTGGCATGAGACAAGACTGGTGGTAGCGCTCACCTCTTCTTCTCCGAATAAGCTGTTTTCCAGATGTTCCAAACAATCGAAAAGGGGATTCATCAGAGAAAATGACTTTACCCCAGTCCTCAGCAGTCCACTCCCTGTACCTTTTGCAGAATATCAATCTGTCCCTGATGTTTTTTCTGGAGAGAAGTGGCTTCTTTGCTGCCCTTCTTGAGACCAGGCCTTGCTCCAAGAGTCTCCGCCTCACAGTGCATGCAGATGCACTCACACTTGCCTGCTGCCATTCCTCAGCAAGCTCTGCACTGCTGGTAGCCCGATCCCGCAGCTGAAACACTTTTAAGAGACGGTCCTGCCGCTTGCTGGTCTTTCTTGGGCGCCCTGGAGCCTTTTTGGCACCAATGGAACCTCTCTCCTTGAAGTTCTTGATGATGCGATAGATTGTTGACTGAGGTGCAATCTTTCTAGCTGCAATACTCTTCCCAGTTAGGCCATTTTTGTGCAGTGCAATGATGACTGCACGTGTTTCTTTAGAGATAACCATGGTTAACAGAAGAGAAACAATGATGGCAAGCACCAGCCTCCTTTTAAAGTGTCCAGTGGTGTCATTCTTACTTAATCATGACAGATTGATCTCCAGCCCTGTCCTCATCAACACCCACACCTGTGTTAATGGAGCAATCACTGAAACGATGTTAGGTGGTCCTTTTAAGGCAGGGCTGCAATGATGTTGAAATGTGTTTTGGGGGATAAAGTTCATTTTCTAGGCAAATATTGACTTTGCAAGTAATTGCTGTTAAGCTGATCACTGTTTATAACATTCTGGAGTATATGCAAATTGCCATTAGAAAAACTGAAGCAGTAGACTTTGTAAAAATTAATATTTGTATCATTCTCAAAACTTTTGGCCATGACTGTACTCCTGTGTCTTAGACTCCAGTTCCACTGTGTGCTGATCTGCAGCAGCATGCAATGAGTTTTTACTGCTCACCACTAGATGGCACCAGCTAATCATGTATTTTCCAAGCATATGCAGCATAAATAGGCTGGTTCTCTGAATTTATAGGCATACTGTTGATTTTTTTTTATTATTAAACATTACCATAAAAAAAGTATTTGCACCCTTCCAGGCATTCCAGACACCAACATAACCCATGTAAAACAGCAATAGTTCAAGCCAGGACCTTGGGTGGGCCAATAAAACAATTAGTTTGTGTTTTGGATCACTTTATTGTTGCATTACTTATGGCTGTCACTTTTACAAAAGTTGCTGCTGCTTTGAATTAGAACATAAAGCTGTCCATACACCTTAGAACAAAGTGATGATTTTTGGAGGATCTGCTGACGATGAAATCCCTTTGGGAGCATCCACATTGTCCCCAGATGGCTTTTTTTGCATTTGCGTGGTAACTGGCTTTCCTTCACTTAGGGCAAAGATCCAGTTTGCAGCCCAAGCCCTGTTATTAAATACCCTGACCAAGAGTGGGTTGTTGATGCCCCTTGCACCCATTGAATTTGCCTTGAGTTGAGCATTTGGCCAAGAATTTTGTCATGTGTATGGCCTACTTAAAAGTTTTTACAGAACTTTAATTCTTATGTCTTATACTTAGAATAGAATCAATATCAGATCATTGGTGGAATCCTTACATATCAGCTCTGTGACTACTTCATTACCAGGCACTGTAGTGGCTATGCCTGGTACAATGAGCAGTACCAGACCTAGCCGCGATAATCTGTATGTTACCTGTACTGGCAATGAAGATGCCAGGGCATTCACTCAAGTGCTGTGGACTCATCGTACACAGATCACTGGTAATGCGGGGAGTCAGACCAGATCTGATATTGATGACAATAGTGGAAGAGACAATGACAGACAAGGGACTCAATTTGTTACACAAGGGATGACCTAGTCTAATAACCTGTCGATTTCTTCTGGACTGGCCGACATTGGGATTTGTATGGGTTCTTCCCAATTCTCGCTTATAGTAGATGTCAGAGGAGATAAGGATGGGGAAGTTGGTTTTCAGCTTACCCAGCTCTTTTATTCTCTGGGAGATAAGCTGAGGTGTCTGGCAGTGTCTTTCTCCCCTTCCCCATTTAGAACATATGCATGCTTGGTTAAGCTTGCATGTGTATGGGGCAGATGGCAGATGGGCCAAACAATCATTTGGCTGATGTTAATATTGTGTGATAATTGTGATAATTTACGCTTGCTTCCCAGGTAAACTACATTGTGTGGCATTGCAGCTTGAGTCTAGCTCTAGTATTCGGTGCTTGAAAATACTAAAGTACAGAAAACTGCTTCTACAGTTTTTCTCTGTAGATTCCATTATTACCATATGCATAATGTGTATTACATATAATATATATGTTTTATATATATTATTTCCATTATGTTTTGAACTTTAACCTTGAGCACTGATACAAATAGTCTTCTGCCAGATTGTCCAGTCTCACGTTAGTTTTTTCTCATCCATTACACATTACATAGGACCAAGGCAGGGATCAATGTTAATTTAATATTCCTTTATCTATTACTTCCAAGCAAAAGTACATCCAAAAACGTCCATTTATGCGCCATTTTCTCCAGCAGTGATAGTGTTAAAGAAAACAGCTGCAGGTAGAGCAGGGAGGGGGAGCGGGAAGAGCCCGTGGTGTTTAAATCAGGTCCTGGCTGCTCACTGTTGAGTTATGTCCATCTTTTGCATGCAGAATGAGGGGAAGGAACAGGTGGCGTCAGTTTCTTTGCAAAGTAATGTGCAATTAACATAATGTAGATATTCCCCAGCGATCCCTCACCTGCGAACAAGAAGAGGGGGGCAGCCCTCCTCCCCTCTGCACAGTGTCCTGTCAGATCTCCTCAGCTCACAGGTACAGCACATTTTGCAGAAGTCTACTTACACATTCGCCAGGGCTGCAGAGTTTTGCATACTCTGTCCTTGCTCTGCATGTAAACTGGAATATATTAATAGCTAATACGCAGCTGACCTTTCTGGTCGGCCATAGTTCGGCCTGCGGTGGGCACAACTTTGCCAGTTGATATCAGAGTGGTATTGATGGGTGACTTTCAACTTTAGATCAGCCCTGTAAGTATAACTAAGATTCAATGTCAATGCCATTTATTTTATCACATAATTCAGAAAGGGTGCAGGCACAAGGAGTAAGCACCGAAAACCACGTCACGTGGCACAGTCATCAAATTATTAAAGGAGCTTTTTAGACTTATGAATTGATAACCTATTCTTTAGGATAGGTCATCAATTGAAGATAAGTGGGGTCTGACATCCAAGACGCTTTCGCTTCACGGGCCATGTAACGCCACACTCATTGGTCACATGACATGTTTGCAGCTCAATCCCATTGAAGTGAATAGGCTGATCTGTGATATGAAGCAGAGCTGATGTAAAATGTGCTTAGTTTTGTGTACTTCTTTCCATGCTCTCAGTACTTGACACTATGATACAATAGATGCTGGTAATATTGGATTGGCAATGTCTTAGCAGAGCTTAAAGGGAAAGGGGTATTCCCATCCCAGCCTTTCATGTCTAAAATCGAATGTCCATCTGTCTGAGGTGGCCTAAAGTAGTAGGTATGTTCACACAGAGTTTTTTGCAGGCAGATGTTTCGAGGCGGAATCTGCCTCAAAAAGGCCTAGCGACTCTTCTATTCATTTAAATGGGAATCAGTAGCAGACCTATCTTTAGGTGGTTTCCATCTTGCAAACCCCTTGAAATGAATGGGCGACAGAAAAAAGCGTTTTTTAGGTTAAGGCCTCACGTTGCAGAAACGCAGCGTTTTTAGGTGCAGATTTTGCTTCAGTTTTTTGAGCCAAAGTCAGGAGAGGCTTGAAAAGGAATGAAAAATATAAAGGAAGCTCAAAGATGTTTCCCTTCTGTTAAACCCACTCCTGATTTGGGCTCAAAAAACCCTACAAAATCTGCAGTAAAAAGCTGCATTTCTTCAACGTGGGGCCTTACAGCAGCTTTTAGAGAATTTTTTTTTCTGCCACCCATTCATTTAAATAGGCTTTGCAAGGCACAATCTGCCTGAAGATAGGTCATGATCTTTTTTCCTCTGAGTTGGGAGGATTCCACCTGAAACATCCATCTGCAAAAATGCTCCATGTGAACTTACCCTAAATGGGAGTTACCTGGCTGAGACACGAATATCACTTTAAAGTTAATGTCCACAGAGAACTCCATTGTCTTTTGTAGATTCAACATTCTATACTTATTCATTTTCTAATATATGTTCACGGTTAAATAATAAATCTATAGATGCCTATAGCTATAGCCACCTCTAGAGAGAGGTAATTGCATTCTGTTATTCTATTCAATGTATACAAAGGGTATACAGTAAGTTCCTAAGCTCCCCCTAGTGGTGGCTGCAGGCACCCCATAACTGTACTAGTTACGATGTATGAACAGGCTATATTACAGACATCCGAATATTCATAGTTTTATAGGTGAGTATCAGACAGTAGTGAAAATTAGTCAAAATTAATTTTGGTCCTATAAAATTGGCGAGATAAGTTCTCAGATTTGGGTGTACATGTCCCAACCATACCAATAAACAACTCAATATGTGAAGTGCATTTAAAGCTTTTGTATGACTTACACAAAGGTTATGGTTCTCCATTGTAGACCAATATTGCTTCTGCAGACACAGTGCTGGTCTCAACCTTGCACTTTGGCTGACATTGCATCCCAGCCACATGTAGGTGAATGGTGAAGTGCTGTAACTCCAACAGCTCATCATGGAAAGTGACACTGTGTCTGGTAAAACACTTCCCTCTAGTGCTCACACTCTAATGGCACAACCTATAGATATGAGGTAAGTGCAGTATGGAACCTGTTTAATTAACTGGGTACTTTACACAAGACATAATTAGATATATGCATGCCAGTTTATAAACGGAGAGGAGTCACTTTTATGTAAATGAAAGCTACACTGGAGAGTGTTAGATGAGCACTAAATGTAGAAAAGCACAAAAAATAAAATATTATCCCAGTAATTCCCCCCTTCATCATCTCCTTTGCTCTTTCCTTTGATTCTGTTTTGTCTCATATTACAATTATAACTGAGAATTATTTAAATAAATGTTCTCTTTGTGCCTCAGGAGCACAGCCATGTTCCCATTCTCCTCTTCACAATCCAGTGTTTGGCTATAAGACAACTGACTGCAGCAGGAGCCTCTCCCCTCTACAACACAAGACAAAGATTATTAAAGTGAGCCTAGTAGTTGCGAAATCACTGCACATTAAAAAACAGCATTGTGTAAAGCAATGCCTAAGCTTTCTAGTCATGTGTTTCTTATTTCTCGACACTGTGAACTTATCAGTGCACCAGGGGCATGGCCACACCTGCTCCTGCATTGGTTTTCTTCTGTCTGCTCTACACTGGCCCTTTTATACAATGGTTTACATGGGGATGGCAGATACTGTCAATCATTAAATGGTCACTAACATTTCAGACAACTTAGTCTAATTTCATAGAGCATGTGATTCTGGACCAAAATATAATGCACTTTAATTAAAAATTTAGCTGAATTCCCCTCTAAATTTCCTGCCATAGCTAATTTGCAGTTCACTCCCTGTTGCTAGCTAAGGTCTGTCCATAGATACATTATATAAGCAAGATAGAATCACAGTGAATGCAGATGGGAGGGGCTGATTCTCCTCACAGATTCCGCACAGGTCTGCAAATTGTTGCTCTGTGCAAAGGACTGAATATTCTGCAAATCTTACAGCTTACAATGTAAGAAAAAAGTCTTTTTTCTTGTATCTACTTCTGGCTGCTCTTGTAATGGGATTTTATTCACAGACAGAAAGTAGCCTGCTCATTTTTGTACATGCCCACAGCCTGAGACAGTAATGCAAAATGTGCTGTATCCGTAATGGGGATATTGGCAACAGAAAAACTGGCAGAACATCTTGTATGAAGGCTTATACAGTCATAGAACAAACTGCTCTATACATATTTCAACTTTTCATGAAAACTCAGGTACTCTTTAAGTAAAGGGGTGGTGGGAAGCTGGAGTAGAGCCCAGCAGGAGTGGCTACATTCCTAAGGCCCTCAGAACCTCAGTTGCATAAATAGAAAAAGAGACATCATGGAGGGTGGGGAGATATGTCTGGAAACTTACATATTGCCTTATACAACTCCTTTTCTATCTTGTAGGGTGACGTGGGAACTGGTAGACTGGCAGTGTACATACTACACCAGTATTTTCACGTGGCGAAAAGTCAGAGTGTCGGGGGAACAAGCTGAAAGAGAAGATTTTGGGTCCCCTGTCACAACAAGGGATCTATATAGGTATATTGACCTTTCTGGTGCAGTATGTACACTGCAAGAAGTTTTTCTTACCCACATAGCCCCTTCAAGCCACACCTTTTTGGATAAGTTTCTCCCCTCGGCCAATTTCTGGCCAAAAATGGTACAGATCAGTGGGAAATTAACTCACATGTTCTCTACAGCCTTTCTAAAGGATTGTTTGTTTTAGGAAATGCAAAAAATGCTCCAGAGCGGCAAACAGCGACGGTGAGTTTATCTACTTTCTAACTTTATCATTCATTTCCATGTTTAGTGTTCCTTTAAAAACTTTTTACATTATTTCTAGAATTGTTCCTTAGGATTGGTGCAGAAACATATGTTCTAAATATAAAGGCAAAATTGTTTTTTCCATAATGGATCATTGGAGCCCTAAACATTGTAACTTTTTGTGATATGTTCACTCTGCAGTTTTTGAGTTATTTTGCAGATCAGCATGAGATCTTCCGCTAAACTGTGAGTTTATTGTGCTAGATTTTTCCACCTTTTTCGGATATCTGCATAGTTTTCCTCTCTGCTGCCACCTGGTGTACCCGCATATGGTACTGCAGCATGCCCTTAGTTTTACCTCTTCTCTGTTACTGTGAGATTGATTCTTTTTTCAGAGCACACCGCAAGAGTTGGGTTATTACCTGAGTGTATAGCGTCAGTACATAAACTAGGAGAAATGAGACGTGTGCTGGAAGATGTGTGTGGGTAGGCGATAATAGTGTAGAACGGTGAATCAGTATGGAGCAGGTAGGGCAATGTCCGAGCTTTGTCTCCACAGTAATTACTGGAGCAGGGGCTGCAGCAGAGCACTGCTCAGATAAAAACAGGGCACTGAAAGTGTGGCATGGGGATTGGGAGCAGTGAAAAGGATAGCGGCGTGCCAGGCGTATTAAGCAGGACATAGGTGCGATGTGAAGAATATACTGCTGCTGCTGGACAAGAGGCAAAACTCTCTACTAAGGGAGGAATATATTCACTTCTGCATCCATCAAACAGGACAGACAGTAAAAAACTGCAACCGTTCTGCTATGGGGCTGAGAAAAGGAGCATAATAAAGTATAAATGATATCGATACTCGGCTGCGTTGAAATTCACAAGAGGGTCCACTTTAACTCTTGCTAATAGGTGACATATAAATAACATATTGGGAAAATGTCATAGAATATTTAGAGCTAATATTCAATGTCTGACACAGAAAAAAAAGAAAATGCGTTTTATATATATGTATTTTTCGGTAAAAGAAAGGAAAAGCAGAGATATTATTTGCTATGTAAATCCTTGGACTGTATCAGATTAGGTATAAACCTGAACACACAATCGTTTCAAAAGAATTTTCTACCTAAAAAAAAAAAACAGATTAAGGGGTCGTTCACACTACCGTTGATGACCATCAGTAGAGTTCGTTGCTATTGTCCGTTACAAGATTTTAGCATCGGACACTAGCTGAACCGTCAGAAATCCGTTAAAATTTCTATTCATTTCAATGGGTTTTTATATTGTGTCCGTTTGTGTCCGTTTACACCCAATCCGTCAGAAGTTTTTTTCCACAGACAAAAAATCCTACATGCAGGACTTTTTTTGTCCGTTTGGAAAAACAGATTCTTGACGGACAGAACATTGAAGTCTATGGGTAACGGACTTATAACGGACAGTAACTGATAGCCATCAGTTACTGTCCGTTATTTTATGTCCGTTTTATTTTCTGCGCATGCTCAGAAAGCAGAAACAAAAAAAACAAAAAACGACAGTATAAAAGTGGACACTAACTGATGCTAATGTGTCCGTTTTTTTTAACTGATCCATTAATTGGATCAGTTAAAAAAACGGACTCATTAACATCAGTTAGTGTCCATTAATGTCTGTTATGATAGGTGTCCATTTTTTTTTTGTTAACGCACAACCTCTTAACGGAATCCAACAGAAGTGTGAACCCTGCCTTAATGGGTCGGTCATGAACGCGACTGTTTTTACAGCTAAATTCAACCTGTTGAGAATGCTATGACTATGGGTCTAGTGTCAGAAACCTTTGGTGATCAGCTTATTGTTGAGGGGCGCAACATCTGACCATACAGTGGTCACTACAGGGGAAATGCTGAGCACTAAAAAGAATGGCCTACCATATAATACATCGCGCATGCGCAGTGAAGACGAGCTCTACTGCCCTGACTCTAAACACCATGGCTGTACAGGCATATTAGAAGTATATTTGGGACACTAAACCACTGACTGACCACTACTGACCAGTGGTTTAGTGTCTCAAATTTGCTTATACTTGGAGGATATATCTCTGTTAAGAAATGGAAGGGTCATCACAAACGCAGCTACATGATATCATTGAATTGCATTGCTTAGTTGCAAATCAGACTTTTAAATCATTTATATTAAATGTTAATGTTAAATTAAATATGTTTATGTTCCTGGGAAAAGCTCTTTAAGGCTGAGGCCCCATGTTACGGAAATGCAGTGTTTTTTGTTGCAGATTTTGTTGTGTTTTTTTGAACCAAAGCCAAGAGTGGATTGAGCAGAAGGTAGAAGTATAAGAGCTTCCTTTATATTTCCCATAATTTTTGTAGCAACCCTTGGCTTTGGCTCAAAATACCGCAGCAAAATTTGCAACAAAAAGAGCTTGGACCCACATCATAGAAACGCAGTGCTTTTCCTGCTGCAGGAACGCAGCAGAAAAAAACGCTGTGTTGTACAGTACTAGCAAAGTTAATGAGATTCTGGCTAATCCCAACCACACTTTGTGGGAATTAAAAAACACAGCGGAAAAACTGCATTCTGAAAATGTCAATTAAACCTGTGGAAACTCTCATCTTTTCCCTATAGATTTAATAAGGAAAGAAAAACCGTAGAGAAAAACGCAATGCAAAATGCTGCGGAAAAAAACTTGATGCCTATTTTTCTGCTACATTTTTTATCTGTGTTCTGCCTTAGCCTACGCCCCACAAGTGCTCAAGTTTTACTCAGCATCAACTTCATTGACATTTTTCCATGTACTTGTAAAGTACATGCAGAATCTGTCGTTGATTATGAAGTGTATTCTGCCTCAAAATCAGCACCAATTTCCATCCTGAATATGCCTCCTGTTTTATTCAATTGGAGCAGGACGCTGAAAAAATAAGCCTCCTTTTTTACCTTGCTGTGGATTCCGCGGCGCGAGAGACTGCAATGATTAAGCCCATTCATCGGAACCCAAGAAGTGCAGAAAGTGGAGAGGAATTTGAGGTGGAAGTTGTACATTGATGTTGTAGTTGATGTTCTGCAGATCCACATGTGGTTTAGCCCTACTGAATGTCACATGTCACTTACTGACGTAGATTTCAAATCTGCATTTAAAAAATACGCACCCCTATAGTAACATGGATTCCCATTGGAAGCTAAAACAAGGGGGTTTGAAGATTTGTTGCTGCTAAATAAATATAATGTCTATCAGCAGTGGTAGTAGTAGCAGTAGTGGTATACTACAGTAGAAGATTTCTGCCTAGCTACAGCCTTATACTATCCATTTATTGGGCCAAAGCCACAAGAGGATCCATTGGGAAGGAAAAGTATAAGCCCTTCCTTTATATTTCACATACCTTTTGGATCCATTTATGGATCTGGCTCATAAAGTTGCATCAAAAACTGTCACAAAAAGCTGTGTTTTTTGTACCACCGTATTGCTCTGCTATAAAGCCAATATTTGAACAATTCACAGCTAGGGGGAGCTCCAGAGAAAGAAATTGGTTTTGTCCACATTAACACTTTAATAGTTTAAAGCGAAAAAGATTAAGACTAATATAATGTACATGTTAAGAGTTAATGCCCTGATAAAGCAGGAAATAGGTATTTCTCTTTAATTCAACTAAATTACATTACCGTGACATAGATATACGGTAATATTATTCTGTCCAGCAGCAAAAAGGGATATAATCTACCAGGAGAAACCTTCTCTTAATAAATTGTCACATAGGGCAGACAGAGAAATGTGTTCAGAGGATTAGTCATACAGCCCTATCTGTTTTTAATGGCTCTTCCTATACAGGTTGATCATGCAGAATCTTGTTGCTGAGATCCCCACTATTGAAATTTTGCTGTGTGAGACCACAATGTACATTTTCTTGCAAATCACAATTGTATTGACTTATATCAATGGAAGTTCATGTCATCCGATGATTTCAACAAGTTCCGTGTGCACCTTTAATGTTCCATGCAAGGACACCCCACCATTAGCTAATGTCTCCTATGACAGGCAGGACAAGACGGGGGACTATTGTCTACTGCAGATCAAAAATGCTCTTTAGTACAGAAAGAATTACATGGCACTATAGGCTTATTTTGGGGAAGTTGGAGGGAAGGAACTCATGTATCTGTTGATGTTCTTCAGATCCACATGTGTTACCCCCACTTAATGTCGTCACTTATTGACGTAGATTTCACATCTATACATCTGTGCTGTGCCTGTTTATCATTTTGTTTGCCCTATACTTTCCCTGTCCAAAGTTAACCCTTTGTACTCCTTTGCCTGATCTCGGTGCCGTGAAGATGGTGCAGTGGTCAGGGCCATGGTAATGGCACTCTGTAAGCATCTTGTGACATAGTGTTGATATCGTGACACAGAGGGGTGGAGGAGAATTCCACGTGTTATGTTGGAGGATGGAAAGCTGCAGACCAATGATAAGGACAATGATGGGATGTGGCAGTGAGCATGGTAATGCAGCTGGGAAGGAGGGAGAGCCCGCAACATTCAGTGTGTGTGTAGATGCAGACACCGATGGAGAGGCTGTATGGAGAGACTAACAGACTGTGAACCCAGGGATTGGTTCAATTAATGCCAGTCCTATTGGCAAGACACATGTATCCTGGGTGCTGGGTTCAGACAGGCACCAACACAATTGGTGAGCCCAGATTCTGAAACAGTAATAAACCCCAAAAGTCCAGCAGAAGACAACCCCACTGAGATGTGACGTTGGAGCTAATCCTTGTAGTCTGGTTCACAAATAACCTGTTAGACTTTATTGATGAAATGTTCTGTATACGCAAATAGTGGCCCTGTGGAACCGTGCCTTTGTCATGGGTGAAAAAAGTGTAAATGTGATATTTTGCTGGTTCTTGAAATAATTAGAATCAAAGGGGCTTACACGCAAAATAAACCAGGACAGGGGACCAGTTGATCTGAAGGATAGACCCCTTTAACTGTTATGGAGACAGATGCTCCTTTCTCCTATACATACGTACCGTTGTTCCATTTCCAGTAGTTTTGCAGCTTCTGCTGGATGACGAATGGCATAATTTATATGTTATCTCCAATTTATATGGCAGATGGTTCTTGACTTATATATAAAAAATAGTAGTTTTCCTCCTACACAAAAGCTTACTCATCTAGTCCTATAAAATGTCCAATGGAAACGGAACAGTATGAACAGAACTATATGTGCCAATATATGTGCCACCGTCTGCCACTTTAAAATGGTTTATGAAAGAAGTTTCTGCAACAAATCAAAATTGTAGTAAAGACTGTTCCTAAGGTGAAAGCTTTATGTACAGCTGAGTTGTAGATGATGTATGCCTCGCTGGGTTTGGCCTATACATGAAATGCTCAACATGATTATTTTTTATTTTAGAGCACTGTTAAAGAGGACCTCTGACCACCTCCATCAGCTCCAACTCCTATCATCCTTCAATAGGCTCCATTCCACTGCTTTAGGCACAGTTAGATTCTTTTCTCTAGCCTCTACTGATCCTGAGCAATTGGTGATGTTAGTTTCAGCACCCAATGTGATAACTAGACTTTTTACTGTCAGATGGGTGGTCCTTGGCTGAACCTAATTAACATATTATGTGCTTAACTAACAGTACCAATTGCTTGGGAATGGTAAGGGCTGGAGGAAAAACTCAGGAATCAGTGGAACAGAAGCTACTGAAAGGATGCAAAAAGTTGGAGTTGATAGTGAAGAGTCTTCTATAATTCCATGGCACTATACATATGAAAATAGGATTACATACATATATTTTATTATAATTCTCTTTATATTAGACCCTGCCCACGAGGGCTTACTTGTAATCTACACGGGAAGGTGGATGCATGTAAAAAGGCTTGGAAATTTTTTTGTGAAGATCAGGTAAGAGGAGAGTGAAGAAGGAGGTCTCGTATGGATTGGAGATTATAAAGGTATCAGTAGATTAGGTCAGAGAACTGAAGCTGATGATGTGAGGGAAAGATGACAAATTGTGACTTAGTCATCATTTTAAGACACATAAATATAATGGAACCCATAAACATAATTGGTGAAATTTGCTAAATTGGCGTCAATGAGTATAGATGTGGTAATCAAGGTGGTACTAGGGAAAGAACTCCACAGCTCATCAAATTTACTATAACTTACGCCAGAAAAGTGCCGTGACTTATACCAGAAATCTACGCCAGGCCCGTGCTGGGGCCAGGCCCAAAATTTTCACTAGTCAGGAGATGTGCAGAATAATTAAAATAAAAATGATAAACAGTCATACTCCCTTTCCCTCACCCCTTCTGAGCTCCCTTGTGGCATTTGGTGTTCGTTTCACAGTGTCTTCCATCCTCTTCCCACCTTCTGAGTGATGGCAGAGGCATCGAGGGTTTGCTGAGGCCTGTGATTGGGCTTAATGGTCACATCGGGCGTTTATTGACAATCAATGACTCTGTTATCTGTTATTTTTCCCTACCTCCCCTGCACCTCAAATTATTATACTCTGGGGTCTAAAGAGACCCCAAAGTATAATATACAGCACTTCCAGTTCAGATGGAAACAAAACTGGCAGGCAAACCTTGCTTTTTATATTTTATATAGAAAAATTAGTGGCATTAACCATATTTACAACTCTATATGCCATGAATCTGAAGGAATTAAGCAAATATCAAATATTTCTAAACAAGCTCAGTATGTTTTTTGGTATTACTCCCCATGAGCCACCATGAATATATGATATATGCAGCGAATACTTAGCAGCCCATGAAAATACTTATAAGTCATGGTGATTATGTAGCATGGAGCTCACCTTCTGAAGTTATTAGGAAAGTCTATCTGGCCCGCAATGTGGCACACAGGGGGGAGCTGGTGCACAGAAAGTGCAAGGGTGGGATGTGGCTTAGAGATTGGGAAGGCCGACTGAGTGGGCTGAATGGAGACCCATATGAGGGACCTGAGTTTGAAGGGGAAGGCATTGTCAGCTTGTTTCCCGGCAGGGAGATGCAGTGAATGGGAAGTCGAGTCGATCACATTAGTAGCGCAACAAGCTCTGTGCAAGGAAGGAGCAGTACTAGGGCACTTTGGCTGTAATTGGGAGCATTTCAATTGAAACGGTTCTGAGTAATACTATATGACACGGCTGCTACAAAATATGGCCCCCCCCCCCACCCCCATTCCCCATCACCTTGCCTTAATGTTGTCCACTTCTTGCTGGGGTTTTCAGCAGCTGGGAACACAAAACCCTGAACAATAGTTGTATGAAATGCATAAAGAATTTGTTGAAAATTCATTGCAGATTTTCCAAGAATATCCATGAAGTTTGATCTCATCCAAATTTGACAGCTTCTTAGCAGCTTCTACATTTGTGGGATTACTAAAGAACCCAGTAACATTAGTAATAATGTCAAAGTGATTTTTTTCCCATTTCGATCCATGTTATTTCAAATACTGTAAGATCTACTAAATGAATGAATATTAATTAATTAATTAATTAATTAATTAATTAAAAATCTCTAGATTTAAATAATAGAAATGCCCTATGTGTCCCAAACACAAAAAACTCAAAATTCCCGAAAATACCCATGAAAGGGTTAAGAAGGCTTAGTCTAAAAAAATTTCACCTAAAGGGTTCAAGAGCGGTGGTGACCTCCTCATATCTGGTAGTACTAGCTGCTAGCTTCTGGTATGAATGACGCTTGTATAAGGCCCAGGAGCAACTTGCGCCATTTCAGGTATGAATAAAACATATCTACAATGTTTCATGTGTCAAATGGTAATTTCCTGATGCAAACAGATTTTATTAATACATACTAACTTGTTTTCTGATGCTTTTTATTATCATATTTGCATAATTTCCCCGCAGGCTCATTGATAATGAAAAGGTTGAGCGTCAAGATGCCCCAAGGAAAATCTTTTGTTACTTATTTCAAGAAGGGAGATTTTGGTGTGAAATTGTTAAGCTTTTGCCCTTAGGAGAAAAAAATATAAATCTGTCATTCTTTTTAAGAAGTATTTTCATATAGGCACCATGTGTGAGAAGACTGGAGGTATGTCCCCACAACATGAAGCTTTGATTTTTGAGGTCATTCTGCTTGACTGCCATGTTCAATGACTTATTGTGGGAGGCAGAAAACAAAACCAGCAGTGGTGGGCGACCACTAGCCTTGTCTACATCAAAGACGCACGGAGTCCACAACACATGACAGAAAGCAACAGGACGTAGTTATATCCACTCCTAATAATATATTTTACAGGCCTAGCTAGCTGCAGCCAATCTCTTCTTAATATAGATATCTCAAAAAATGGATGTATCATGTTTGATGTCTCTGAGAATTCTTGCTGGGAGACAATTGAAAATTTTTAAGTGATTTCACAATATATACTAGTATATAGTAGTAATATATGGGTCGCTCTATTTATAAGATATAGTGATCCACTGATAAGTCAAATGCTCTACAATGTCCCTGCACTCTCGCTCATATATGACAATGTGTATTCTGTCAACAGACCATTTAGGAAATCTGCCATTATCCTTATGGCACTTGCCTTGTCACTAACAGCCTTCGATCAGTTTTATGATAGTTACACCTAAACCGCGACTCAGTGATAATCTACGGTTAGCTCAGTACATGAGGGGGGCAGCTTTTGTAGCTATAATACAAAGCTAATATGTATGTGTATTAAGACCATGTAATACTTACTGCTGTTACCGCTAAAATACCCTCTTGATACATTGTACCTGTAATAATACCTTTGGAAATGATGCCATTTTATTTGAAAAATAGCATTAAAGGAGGTTTCTGGTGGGTAAGAAAAAAAAATACAAACAGTTGAGAAAGGGTTCAAAAAATTAAAGAAAGTAATAGTCACCTCAATGATCTCCAAGCATTCCAGGTATAATGCTCTGCCCATGGCTTGTCTTTCTCAACACACAGGAAATGCCTCTCAGCCAATCACTGGCAAAGGTGTGGCACCTCTGCAGCTTGTGATTCGCTGAGAAATCATTTCCTATGTATCAAGAGGGACCAGAAAGTAAAGACCAGCAGGGGAACTGGTAAATATCAGAACAGGAGCAGTGGGAAATTGGTGGGTATTATTTTTTTAATTTTTGGAACCCCATCATTTAAAAAATGATGGCATTTTATTTAAACAAACTAGTATTAAAGGGGTTTTCTCCACTGCTCCTGTTCCATTGCTGCCCAGTTACCCTGCTGGACTCTACTTCCTATTTCCTTCCCTCCTGACATTTAGGAAATGACTGCTGAGCAAATCACTGGCCAACAAGGTGTCACACCCAAGCCAGGGATTAGTTTAGTAGTATTTCCTGTGAGGGATTGGAAAGTAGAAGGCAGGGGTGGGGTCAGGCAGCATCTGAATGGGAGTGACTGGAGGTCAATGAGGTGACTATTGCTTCTTTTATATTTTATTATTATTTTTTAACCCTTTTTGAGCTGTTTAAAAAAAAATATACATTTTAGACTACTTCAATAAAGTAAATACAAATTGCATTTACTTGGTTATATCTTTTTGTGGGACATGTCAATTATACCTACGGAAACACCGGCATTTCTCTATAGGTATAACTGAAGCAGAAACTTTCTGTGCAAAGCACTGCGGGAAGAACCATGATGTGTCATGTGAGGCTTTGGCCTTAAAGGGGTTTTCCAAGGAGGGTTTCTATACTTACCTGCCTTGGGTTCAATAGTTGGTGAGCTACAGGTATCCAGGCTGGTTATGACCCTGGGTCATGTGACTGGGATCAGCACCCAGCCTCCAGGCATCCACACGTCCCTACTCTACTGTGTTCACTGTTAGTTTCCTGTATGGAGCTATTATAATGATGTATACAGCCAGCCCTCATAGTACAGGTAACCTAGTACAGGAGAGAGGAGGCAGAGCGACTTAGGGACTGGGTGCTGGTTCTGATCCTGTGACTCAGGATTGGAACCAGACCAGAAAACCTTGGTTCAACACCACAATTGGATATTGGTGGTGCCGTTTCCTGGGAATAAGCAGATCTTCTTTTTTTAACCCTGTAATGTCTCATTAAATTATTATACAATAATCATATACAGTATTTAAACAACTTCTTAAAAATTCCAGACAAGTGTTAGAAAACAAAATATGGATCGTAGACAATCATCTGTCTGTATGTAAATCCACAGTCAAGATATTGAAGAACGTGGACTGAGTAGTGAGACAATAAGCTCATAATGCTGGCTAGTCACTTGTCAAGATGTAGCCATGATGTAACTGGAAGAAACATGAAAGATCTCCCATCAATTAATTAGCGCCATAAGCTCATTAAGGGGGAGGCGGGACACATCCATCACATGGGGCTCCCAAACCCACTGATGTTAATTAGCTAAGAGATGTCAGTGTATGACTAGAGCAGGTATTGCTATCCACATCACATACTCATTAACATTTTAATTGCCTGTTTGACACATTTAAGGATTTGAAGGGTTAATGCATTAAAAGTTCATATATTGAAAATGTAATGTCAGCATCTAAGACTTTCTGCTGGACAACAGGACGACTTTTCCTCTACATAGCAATGGAAAGGAATGAGGGGATGGAAACTATTGTCTTGACTTATGTTTAAAATAAATGTCACTTTCTTTGTTCATGTTGCTACATGAAACATATACCGCAATATGCTTGACTGTAAAATGACTCATCTGTATTCATGTAACAGGAAAACTTATCTACAGAGGCAGAAGATCTTGGTGTCAATGTAGGCTTTCCCACTTGTAACACAGACCAATGTATCACGTGTGGCACAATAGGGGAAGATATAAACAGTTGTATGTGCCTTACCAGGGGTGCACTATTTATTTACCATAAACCAGCCCAGGACAGGCCGCTTTAAAAAAACAAAAAACAAAGCTGAGCCTGTCCTGGGCTGGCTTACGAGACGTCTGCATCTCAGCACAGGCAGTGATACAATGATGTCCTCCTGCACTGAGACGCAGACATCGCAGACAAGAAGAGGAGGCGGTGGCTCCATCATGGGATCGCAGGTAGGTGACGATAATTTTTTTTTTTTTTTTAATATAAATAGGCCGTTACCTGCTGGAGTAACCCGGCAGGTAACGGCCTATTTACTTACCTACCCCCGCATCTGCTTGTGGCCGCCTCTGCTTCCCCTTCTGCTATGAGAAGCAGAAGGGGAAGTGGAGGCGGCCACAAGCAGCCGCCGGCATCAGTATTATATCCCAGAGTATAATAATCAGAGGCCCAGGGGAGGTGAGAGAACATAAAAACCATTGTTACTCACCTCTCCTGTGATCGGTGTTTCTCCGAGCAGGCTTCAGTCCTCTGGGGACATCATCAGGTTGCGACGCGGGCCTGATCATGTGACGTGTGCGCAATTAAACAGGACCAAAAGGTGCAGGGGGTGCACCAGTGACCAGGATAGGTAAGTACCATTGGTTTTTATGTTTGTCACCACCTGGGTCTCCGATCATTATACTTTGGGGTCTGAAAAGACCCCAGAGTATAATAATAGTTCATGGGTGGGCCACTATGGGGCATAATACTGTGTGCAGGGGCCACTGTGGAGCATAATACCAGTGCAGGGGCCACTGTGGAGCATAATACCGTGTGCATGGGCCACTATGGAGCATAATACCGTGTGCAGGGGCCACGATGGAGCATAATACCATGTGCAGGGGCCACTATGGAACATAATACCATGTGCAGGGGCCACTATGGAGCATAATACCATGCGCAGGGGCCACTATGGAGCATAATACTGTGTGCAGGGGCCACTATGGAACATAATACCGTGTGCAGGGGCCGTTGCAGGCCATAATACCGTGTGCACGGGCCACTGCAGGCCATAATACCGTGTGCAGGGGCCGATGCGGGCCATAATACTGTGTGCAGGGGCCGATGCAGGCCATAATTCTGTGTAATGCTGTGTGCAGGGGCTGCTGTGGAACATTGTAGTGTGTGTAAATGGGGCGTTATAAACAGGGGCTATGGTGCCTGTTTATATCCTACGCTGTCTGTTTATAGTGATCGTGTGATGTATTTACAGCCTTGTCACATAGACGTGTATAGGACGAGACTGTAGTTACATTACATGGCCGCTAGAAGCCGAATGACACTATGTAAACAGAGAAGCGGTCACGGCGTTTACACAGGTACCATTCAAACAGCTGATCAGTGGGGGTCCTGGGTTTTTGAGCCCCACTGATTATTTTATTAATGACCTGGAAAACCTTTTAATTAGTTAACACCTGGGGCATTATTAATAAGGGGCACTATTTATACAGGGTACACACGGACATTATTAATATAAATATGCACTTGGGAGTATTATTCATTATGGGGGGTTATATCATATATTTTATAATTGGGATAGCAGCAGGATGGGGGCTTTGTGTAGGTGAGGACAATGTGGGTCCGGTGCCTGGAAAAGTGAGGAGCCAAAGATGTCTGTTTTGCAAACTTTACAGAGACAAGTCACAGCTGGAAGAAGTGGTCATGGCGGTCCAAAGGGAAGAGAAAGGAAATGTGAAGGATTAGTCAGAGACGTCATCTGTAAGTCACAAAATGTTACTGCACTGTATTCTCCTAAATGATAGAGGATAAATACCTGATTGATGGGGGTCTGTCTGCTGAGACCCCCACTGAGCCTGAGAATTGGAGTTTTTCCCCCTACTGTATAGGTGTGTCGTTTGGTGGATGGACGAACTCGCGTGGCTCTCATTCACATCAATGGGAGTGCCAAAGATACCCGAAGTACAGTACTCAGCTATCTGCGGTGCTCCTATTATAGAGAATGGGGGCCACGTGGGCTCGTCCATCCACCAAGCAGAAGATGTGTGAAGTTATTGTCATTGTTAATGCCGTGTTGTTGATCTGATACTGAAGTAATGCAGGAAGAAGAATTCCTAAAAACTGTTTTATAACTTTGTGTATTGTGTATATTGTGAGACGATAACAGCTCGTGAAGCTAGTAGCATGGAAAAGGTTTTTTTTTTTTTTTTTTGGGGGGGGGCGTCTTTCTTTGCTCAGGCAGCAAAGAGGCTAGGTTCACCACTGTGCCTTGCTTAAAGAGGACCTTTCATGTCCTCAGGCACATGCAGTTTTACATACCGCTAGAAAGCCGACAGCGCGCTGAATTCAGCGCACTGCCGGCTTTCCCGGTATGTGCCCCGGGGCTGGAGATATCGGCGGTGTAAGTTTCACGGTTTACTGTCAGAAAGGCGTTCCTGACAGTCTAGCTGCGCTGTGAGGAATGCCCTCCCCGACAGTTCTCGTTCATAGACTTGTACTGGGGGGGCGTTCCTCACAGCTGAGCATTATCGCTGGGCTGTAAGGAACGTCCCCTCTCTCTGTACTCGCCTATAGTCCTGTACTGTCAGAGAGGACGTTCCTTACTGGCCGGCGATGAATAATACTCCCAAGTGCATCTTTATATTAATAATGTCCGTGTGTACCCTGTATAAATAGTGCCCCTTATTAATAATGCCTCAGACTTGGGCAATTGGAAAAAAACTGCATTTGCATTTTCTTATGGGTTTTGGGACATTGTAAATTTATATAATTTTTGTTATGTTTTAACACTTGAGGCTGAGGCCCCATGCTGCAGAAAAGCAGATTTTTGTGTTGCAGATTTTGCTGTGGTTTTTTGAACCTGAGCAAAAAAAAAAGGAAAGGGAAATAAATAGAAAGTACTTGTAGTTCTCTCTTCAATCCACTCCTGGCTTTGGCTCAAAAAACTACAGTAAAATCTGCAACAAAAAAAACTACTTTTCTATAACGTTGGGCCTTAGCCTAAAGGAAAACTGTCAGGTGTTTTTTCACCCTAAACTGACCCCAGCACGTGCAGCTTTAAGTAATAGCCTTTCCTATGGTGCCTCTCACTAAAAATTATGTTTCTGAAAAGTAAGTTATAAGCTTTTAGAACCTTAGATAGGCATATGTAAATTTACCTTAAGTAGTCATAGGGGTGGGAGAAGGGAGGTGCTATGCCAGATCACTGAAGCAATATAACACTTCTTCCCGAGCTGTATCCAAGCTTCCTGTTTACACTGTGACTCCTAATTTAATGTACTGTAAAGCATTAAGTTGCTTGTTCAAGATAGAGCAGATTATATTGCAGCATTTGGACCACAAGTCTTTATAGTGAATCACTGTAGTTGGGGCCTGTAGTGAAAGTGCATATGATGATGATATATTAGTGCAGCAGCAATTTCTGGCACATGGCAATATCTGTTTTCTTGTGTCTGAATTTTACATATGGCAAGTGTATGGACAACAAGCATCCTGGTAGGTAGCCATGGGTGAAAGGTATCGACGCTCTCCACTGCACTGCCATGGTGTGCTTTACATATGTCCAGAAATACAATAAAAGGGGCTATTCTTTATTGTGCCACAATCTGACTCAGAGTTTGATGCTAGCTCTGACTTCACAGACAATGACAGGTGTCATTGTTTTTTAATAAATAAGGACCTCATAGATTGTAAGCTCTTGCGAGCAGGGCCCTCAGTCCCATTATACGAATTGACTATTACTCTGTAATGTATCTTTTTGTCTGTACTTGAACCCTACAATTTGTAAAGTGTTGCGGAATATGTTGGCGCTATATAAATAAAATGTATTATTATTATTACCTTAGATTGATCAAATATGGGAAATGTGAAGACTATGTATATATATATATATATATATATATATATATATATATACATATGTACAGTGAAGGAAATAAGTATTTGATCTCTTGCTGATTTTGTAAATTTACCCACTGACAAAGACATGAACAGTCTATAATTTTAAGGGTAGGTTAATTTTAACAGTGAGAGATAGAATATCAAAAATAAAATCCAGAATCACATTGTATAAATTTTATAAATTTAATTGCATTTTGCAGAGAGAAATAAGTATTTGATCCCCTACCAACCATTAAGAGTTCTGGCTCCTACAGACCAGTTAGACGCTCCTAATCAACTCTTTACCTGCATTAAAGACAGTTCTCTTATATTGTCACCTGTATAAAAGACTCCGGTCCACAGACTCAATTAGTCAGTCAGACTCTAACCTCTACAACATGGGCAAGACCAAAGAGCTTTCTAAGGATGTCAGGGACAAGATCATAGATCTGCACAAGGCTGGAATGGGCTACAAAACCATAAGTAAGACGCTGGGTGAGAAGGAGACAATAGTAAGAAAATGGAAGAAAAACAAAATGACTGTCAATCGACATCGATCTGGGGCTCCATGCAAACTCTCACCTCGTGGGGTATCCTTGATCATGAGGAAGGTGAGAGATCAGCCTAAAACTACATGGGGGGAACTTTTTAATGATCTCAAGGCAGCTGGGACCACAGTCACCAAGAAAAGCATTGGTAACACATTACGCCGTAATGGATTAAAATCCTGCAGTGCCCGCAAGGTCCCCCTGCTCAAGAAGGCCCATGTGCAGGCCCAACTGAAGTTTGCCAATGAACACCTGGATGATTCTGCGAGTGAATGGGAGAAGGTGCTGTGGTCAGATGAGACAAAAATTGAGCTCTTTGGCATTAACTCAACTCGTCGTGTTTGGAGGAAGAGAAATGCTACCTATGACCCAAAAAACACCATCCGCACTCTCAAGCATGGAGGTGGAAACATTATGTTTTGGGGGTATTTCTCTGCTAAGGGCACAGGACTACTGCACCGCATCAATGGGAGATTGGATGGAGTCATGTACCGTAAAATCCTGAATGACAATCTCCTTCCCTCCGCCAGGACATTAAAAATGGGTCGCACTGGGTCTTCCAGCAGGACAATGACCCAAAACATACAGCCAAGGCAACAAAGGAGTGGCTCAAAAAGAAGCACATCAAGGTCATGGAGTGGCCTAGCCAGTCTCCAGACCTTAATCCCATAGAAAACTTATGGAGGGAGCTGAAACACCGAGTTGCCAAGCGACAGCCTCAAAATCTTAATGATTTAGAGATGATCTGCAAAGAGGAGTGGACCAAAATTCCTCCTGACATGTGCGCAAACCTCATCATCAACTACAAAAAACGTCTGACTGCTGTGCTTGCCAACAAGGGTTTTGCCACTAAGTATTAAGTCTTGTTTGCCAGAGGGATCAAATACTTATTTCTCTCTGCAAAATGCAAATAAATTTATAAAATTTATACAATATGATTTTCTGGATTTTATTTTTGATATTCTATCTCTCACTGTTAAAATTAACCTACCCTTAAAATTATATACTGTTCATGTCTTTGTCAGTGGGCAAACTTACAAAATCAGCAAGAGATCAAATACTTATTTCCTTCACTGTACTATATATATATATATATATATATATATATATACATAGTCTTCACATTTCCCATATTTGATCAATCTAAGGTAATAATAATAATACATTTTATTTATATAGCACCAACATATTCCGCAACACTTTACAAATTGTAGGGTTCAAGTACAGACAAAAAGATACATTACAGAGTAATAGTCAATTCGTATAATGGGACTGAGGGCCCTGCTCGCAAGAGTTTACAATCTATGAGGTCCTTATTTATTAAAAAACAATGACACCTGTCAGTCATTTATGAAGTTGGTGAAGTCAGAGCTAGCATCAAACTCTGAGTCAGATTGTGGCACAATAAAGAATATAGCCCCTTTTATAGTATTTCTGGACATATGTAAAGCACACCATGGCAATGCAGTGGAGAGCGTCGATGCCTTTCACCCATGACTACCTGCCAGGATGCTTGTTGTCCACACACTTGCCATATGTAAAATTCAGACACAAGAAAACAGATATTGCCATGTGCCAGAAATTGCTGCTGCACTAATATATCATCATCATATGCACTTTCACTACAGGCCCCAACTACAGTGATTCACTATAAAGACTTGTGGTCCAAATGCTGCAATATAATCTGCTCTATCTTGAACAAGCAACTTAATGCTTTACAGTACATTAAATTAGGAGTCACAGTGTAAACAGGAAGCTTGGATACAGCTCGGGAAGAAGTGTTATATTGCTTCAGTGATCTGGCATAGCACCTCCCTTTGGATGTTGAAAACCTTTTCCCAGCCCATAATTCTGCACCCCCTCCTTGCTCCCCCTCCTTCAATTTAACGTAGTTGGATGTCAACGTGCCAGTTCATCCTCAGCATAATCACAAGTGATAGAAGAAAGCCATATCTGATGTATCCCTCAGTGCTTTTATCTCTATAAATCATTCAGACTGTATTTATTTTTACGAGTTGCTGAAAGTTAGCATTGCGCTGTACAAGGAAAAACAGTTATGTATCTTTACCGGCTGCATCTCTAATTGTGCATCTGTCCCTTGTGCGCGGCAGTGAACAGATACTGAGCAGATCGCTATCCAGGATTCTAATTGAAAGTCTTGCCAACGTAGTGTCTTATCGTACTTGGATTGCTGCGGTTTTCCCTTTTGTTCTCATCTAACAACCAGCACTAGTCCGCTGAGTGCTCAGGTAGCTGAAAGCAGCAAAAAACAGGTGACACTAGAGGATGCTAGGACCCAATGCCAACAGATATGTCAATTTTATATGGATCAATCATATGGCTATGGGCTGAAGAGATAAACACTTAGGGGGCGTTCACACTACCGTTGGTGACCGTCCGTAGTGTCCATTGCTATTGTCCGTTACAAGATTTTAGCATCGGAC
The DNA here is from genome assembly GCA_947044405.1 of Leptodactylus fallax. NCBI lineage: Eukaryota > Metazoa > Chordata > Amphibia > Anura > Leptodactylidae > Leptodactylus > Leptodactylus fallax. Next base: position 108,413 of record CAMRHE010001297.1, read on the forward strand.
ACTAGCTGAACCGTCAGAAATCCATTAAAATTTCCATTCATTTCAATGGGTTTTTATATTGTGTCCGTTAGTGTCCGTTTGTGTCCGTTTACACCAACTCCGTCAGAAGTCCGAGTTTTTCGCGGACAAAAAATCCTACATGCAGGACTTTTTGTCCGTTTGAAAAAAATGGATTCTTGACGGACAGCAAGTGTCCATTATTTTTTTAACATTGATGTCTATGGGTAACGGACTTATAACGGACAGTAACTGATCAGCCATCAGTTACTGTCCGTTATTTTATGTCCGTTTTTTTCTTGCACATGCTCAAAAAGGAGAAACAAACAAAAAAAAAAAACCCGACAGTGTTAAAAAACGAACACTAACTGATGCTAACAGACACTAACTGATGCTAATGTGTCCGTTTTTTTAACTGGACCATGAATTGTATCAGTTAAAAAAATGGACACATTAACATCAGTTAGTGTCCGTTATGATAGGTGTCCATTTTTTGGGGGTTTTTTTTGAACCCTGCCTTAAGCAATACATAGAATTAGTTACTACGATGTACATTCTTTCTGGGATTATGCCATGAACATTATGTATCTTCTATCCATAGGATTGGTGGTAAATTCATGATCGTTGGGGGTCTGACCACTAAGGCCCCGACTGATCCTAAGAATTGTGAATGCAGCCACAGTGAAAGCAGGCAATCCCCTGATGGAGATAGACGCACCCCATCTCCTGTTCTCTTCAATGGAAGTCCCAGAGACTGATACTCCTATTGAAGTGAATGGAAGTCGGGCACATCTGTGTCCACCACGGGTTACGCTACCTTCATCTCAGCTGCATTCACAATGGGGTAAAAAACTCCTGTTCCCAGAATTGGTGAGGGTCTCAGCAGTCAGACCCCCTCCCACCAGTAATTTATCCTATATGCAGTTATCCACTTTAACATTGATCACAAAATTATATCTGCTTATACATTGAATTATATGTAGAGCAATCTAAATTCTAAGCTTCATCCGAGCTCTGTGATCATAACAGGGGTACATACAGGGGTAATATGCATGTACCCCCAAGGACACATATGAAAGAGAAGTACCCACAGCACAAGAAAACTAAAGCCCTCATGGAAAGTAGTGCATAACACCACCAATGTCCATTTCCCCTTCCCCCAGTTTTGCATATAGCATATAGTGTAAACCTTGGGACAATGACCAGGGGCTGTGTGGTTTAAGATAAAAAAAAAACACATCATCAAAATCAAACACACTATTAGGGCACTCTGAGTAAGGCTCGCCATAAACTTTAGATGGCCATTGCTTCAATTCTTCCCGGGTTCCCCATACACATGCATGCTAGGCTCAAAGAAGCATGCATGTGTTCTTACTAGGGAGAAGGGAGTAAGCTGCTGCCAGACACCTCTGGTGATGTATTATCTCCCTTGATAATAAAAGTATTGAGCATATGAAAAAGCTAATCTGCCTAACCCATCTTCCTCCACATCAGATCCCATTGAAATCAGTGTGTTTGGCTGACCTTTACTTAATATGTATAAACACCCTTAATATAATAATAATCAATTACCCAGAGCATTGATGGCTGAGAGAGAGAACTCCTATAGGCTAGGTCTATGTGACAACGTTATCTGCAACTCCCATCGCACAACCCAAGATTACCATGTTGCCCTGCAATTCCTTTACTGATGCAAGTGAATGGAGTTGCATTGTGACCCCAAGGGTGCCATGACTATGATTCCTACTTGCAACAACATTCAGCAGTGTTTGATCTTTTTTTGTGACTAGAAGTCACAGAACCTTGGAATTACAATGCACTCCATTCACTTACAATGATGAAGGAGTTGCAGGGTGACATGGCATGACTGTGGTCATGTAATGGGAGTTGCGGCCAAAGTCACAGTGGAGCCCTAGCCAAAAGGACTCCGCTCTAGCCATCTGTGCCATTTATGCCATGGCATTTTCAAAGACAAAGAACTCTGCATCAGTTCACACCACCCTTGTGGAAAGTGTACTGGGGAAACCTGGATTGGTGTCTCAAGAGTTTGGTTCTATGTGATCTGCCCTAGTTTATCCTGAAGATATAGCAGTTTATAGATATAGTCGTAAATCATTTATAATGCTATTATACAATCATTATTAAAGTGAGGGATGAATAAAATAGCCATTTTAGCCTTCAGTCTATGTGCATAGTACAACACTGCTGAAAACCAACAGAACATATAAAATATTTTAAAGCCATTGCTTTATTTTACATTTACTGCCCTTTTCAAGATTACATGGTTTCTTCTCCATTCATCTTTGTAATAATGTCAGCATTATGACAGCTATAGTGGCAGAAGCCAATGCTGAATAACATCAACTATTCATGAGACTGTGTTGGTGAACTGTACACTCCCATCGCAGGATCAAAATGTCACTTTCTGAGGACTTCACACCAATTCCGGTAATAGTGAACGTGAAGGGAGCTGCAGTTAAAAAATAGCAATACCATATCTGAGGTATATCATCACATAGAAGCTTGTCAACATTTCTAAAAGTAAGAATTTATGGGACTAGTTTTATATAAGCTTTCCTGTTTGTAAATCTGTAATGACTTATATACAGGATAGGTGATAAATGTACGATCGCTGGGGTCCCTGCCAGGGACCATCATAATCACTAGATCGGTCCAGGTTTACATTTGCATTTTAGGGATGTTCCTTGTGATGATTCCACTTAAATATGGCTATAACTCAAAGATGTATTTTGATCTCTGGGTATCGTATCTCCCTCTTAATTCCATTTACTCATAATGTGCACAGCTCTAATCCTAGGTGTATGTTGTAACAATAGGGCTTTGTATCCATCTCAGAATGGCTCCATTGAATTCCTACATAGCCCTGGGTGATCAAATACACATGCATTGTTCAGCCTGGGCTGTTGATCAGACATGGTTGATAACATATAGAAGGCATTGTATCATTCCACTTAATCCTATCTCCTTACAAAGAATCTGGACTTGAGTGCGTTAGTCAACCAGACTTGCCGTCGCCGGTGACCTCATTCTGGGTGGTGTAATCAAGGGTATAAAAGATGAGGTAAGAGGTCAGTGAGGGGGAGACTGTGCTGAGACTACCACTGAGAGAATACTATGATGAGACTACAGGGGACTGTTCTGAGACTACTAGAGACTATTACTGAGGATATACTGTGATGAGCATGCAGGCTGGAATGCTGTGATGCTGCTGCAAGGAGCCTCCACTGGTTATCTCCACATGCTATGTGTGAGTGTTGGACTATAGAGCCACATCAAGGATATGTGTGGTAAAGTAATTATTTCACTTTTATTCCCTTTTTATTTCATGCACTGTATATTGTAACTAGTAACTGTTAATGCTTGTATACATCTGCATATCTGTTCTGAACTGCATGTGTTAGATGTTAATACCGACCCATTTAGGGGTTAATAAATATATAAAATTTAGAAAGCTTGTCTTGTATTTATCTTGTGAACCCAGCACTCACTGGCGGTGAGTGTGGTTTTTAGTAAAGAAGTCTCAGGTGTGGGCCGACGCGGTGTTGGCGCACTGAGGATCTTTCACATTCCTAAAAATATTTATGATCTGTACTTAGGATAGTCTATTAATATGGAATTAATAATGCTGTAACTATAGGGGCTCCCACATACAGCAAAATAAGGGGGTGGTACAAGAGAAAAAGACCAAACTGCAGTATCAGGCAGAGTTGTCCATATGGACTATCAGTAGGGTTCTTCGTCGTTGTACCCCACTGATCATACACTGAGAACCTACCTTAAGGACAGTGAAAAAGTTATTGAGGGTGCAGGGGTAGCAAGAGCACAAGTCCAAGGGCTGCTATGTCAAGTAAGAAGGCAATAGTTTTCTAAATTGAGCGCTGTAGGAGACTCATTTATGAAAACATAGGCATGGAAACACACAATGTGCATTATTTATATGTGTGCCCCCATATATACCATATGGATTCCCCTTGCTGCCAGCTTAGTTCACCATATAGCAATACTTCTATAGCAATACCTCTAAATTACAGCACAATTTTATTCTCATAGATTTGTTATAAATCTATGAGCGATACATTACTGATACATAATACTGACATGTAGTCCATACTATTATCATGGTAATGCACTACAGCATAGATATAGTATTGTTTCGGTGCATGTCATGTTCAGTATTTCTATCTGTCTTATCTAATACTGTATAGTCTTTTAGTATTGTGGTATACTTTATATCTCAAATATGTCTGCTAAGGCTTTCTCAGCATCTTTTATAAAATCTCTGCTCAATCCTTGCTCTGTGTATAGTTTTATGAAAGGTCTTCATTTTTAATATTAATTTATTATTATATTTTCAGTGATTAGTTTTAAGGAGCATCCTGTGACTGCAACTAGTCATATACAGTGGGACATCTCAGCAGCAACTATGGTCAGGCTACGTTCAGATCTGTGCCAGAGTCAGTTTAAAAATGATGGACACCCAACGGATTCCATTATAGTCAATGGGGTTGGCCAGACTCTGTGTGTTAGTGCTGTACTGCTGTTTGAGTGGTCCGCCTCTCCACTGTTTGGGTCCCCCAACGGAGAGGCGAATCCAGTCTGATCCTAGCGTCAATGTAGGAATTGTTACCTTATGCTTTGCCAGCGGTTCTAAATGTGAATGCAGGTTGGTGGATTACAAGTGATACAAGCCACCATACAGGTGAATGGAACTGAACTAGGAAAGCTGCACATGTGGATAAGCTTTAGTGTATAGACATATTAAAAACTGCTTAGTTCTGCTGATCACTGGGCTCCTTGAGTGTTTTACCTCACTGGACAGACATTGATAACCTATTCTAGGGTCAAGGGTGCAGCTATGGAGGGTATTGAGGCAACAAGAGTACACATTGCACCTAGGCCTGTTGTTTGGGGAGTCCAAGGGATTCTCTGCTACATAATAAGACTAGGGACCCAGATTTTGCATTGAAACCTATGGATAGGCATAGACTTACTAAATTTCATTTATATACAGTTTTGCATTTTAATCTCCTAAAACTACCACCTTAAAAATTGTAAATGAGTCATAATATGACAGAAAACCAGAGATCACTTCACGATAATTGCCATAGACCTCAAACCTCATCGTAACAAGACACATCCTTCTCTTTCGTTTCTATTCAATTCTCCATTTATTTCTAATCTTTTGTCATCGCCCTCTTATTTCTCCATTCTCTCTTCTTGCACATCGATCTCCATTAAGTACCGCGGTGTTCGTCCATCTCATTTTTGTGACATGGGTATTTATCGGCTGCCCCGTTTATGTACTGCGTTTTTATATGTCTGCATTTGTCTTCTGTCCTCATGCATCTGAAGTGTCTATGCTGTTTGGTTAAGGTTCAGCGCTTGCTGCATTGTGTCTAACTATTTTGAAATCTGTCTCCATATTCTCCATGTTTGATGATAGAAAACAGGCACATCTTTATGGCGGGCTAGTCCACAGTTGCAGAGGAAGTTCTCACCTTTACATTTAAAATTGCACACTTTTTGCAGATTTTTGTTAATAATGTGGATTTTTACTTAATGGAGAAGGAGGAGATATTGATTTGCAAAGCCTTTTCTCGAAGGAAAAAACAGTATGAGAAATGTATTGCATACAATGTATTATCATGGAACATAAGCATAATATTTCACATCTGCACTATATATATTCACTTTTCCTGTTATAGGAACAGAAAAAAAAAAATAGCAGCCAATCACATGACATGCACCAAGAGCAACCAATGGACTCCTTTGACTGTTTGTGTCATGGTTTATGTCATTTCACAGGGCGAAATATCTAACAAAACCACCATTGTAGATAGTAAATATCCTTACTGAACCAAATGTTTACATTATTAAAACTATAAAAATGCTATTGGGAAAATTATATATACATATAGTATTTCCTGAGAACTTGTAATCTGGCAGTTCAGTATTAGGTTCATCTACTGTATGGTTTTTGATCAAGTCCACACAGTTGTCTGTTTGGTGTTGGTGCTACTGTATGTGAAAAAAGTTATAAATCCCAATACATAATCTTAAAGAGGTATTCCCATCTCAGCCTTCCATGGTTGAGATGTGAAATAGTCCTCTCTATGCTCCCAGAGATGATCGGGAATTACAGAGATAGCAAAACATAGAAGTTCTATGCTGTTTCCTTAACTCCCATAGAGGTAAATAGAAGATGGAAACAACATAGTCTGTCTCCGCATCTCCCAACCTTGTGGTTAGTAGAAGAAGCTGAAAATTCCCATCTCAGCCATGTATTGTCCAGCAGGCAGCTATCTTACTTGACATCTCCATGCATATCCATGCTGGGCTTGGCTGAGGGTGCATATGTACTGAATTGGGAGATGGAAGAAAGCTATTGCCAGACACATATCTCATATATATCTCCCTGAGGGGAAAAAAAAAAAAGATTGGACAATTAAAATCCGTCTGCCCAATCTATGTCACACCCCAACATCTGTCATCAGGTGAGAGTAAGAAGAAGACCATACACATTAGATGGTTGGTTACTCCTGTCGACTGGGGTTGAACATTACACATATAAGAGATCACAAGATAGAATCATATTTAATCTTGTAGTTTAAGCTAACTGAAGTGTTTTACCCAATACAATGTTTTTTTTGTCAGATACATCTGAATATGTCTCCTCAATGTTTACAGCTCATGGTCTAGGCTTCAGACCACCTCTGATATGTAACTACAGTGGCCAAGCTGGTGACATCAGACCACACTGATGAACAACACACTTCTGTTGTCACAGGGGATACAATCTCTTACTCATGAGAGTTGGTTTGTTATTCCCTAATAACAGTCTTTTGGCTAAGAGGCTGCTTTGCTCCAAAATCTATCCATTGAGCTTCTCAATCTGTCCTCCAAGTTGGCCCACTCCAAGAGAGCACAAGAAAGGGCCCTTAAGTACAGAGCCATTCCGTCATTGGGTATCCTGAGTGATACCTGATATCATACCATGGGAGAGCAACACACGGGCACAACTTTGTTCCACCTCTAAGGAGGCAGCGCACAATACAGCTTCCAGAAACTAGAACACCACTTAAAGTGATGCAAACCTACAACACAATTCAGAGAAAGTCATTCAAGACATATGACTCTACCTTTCTTGTAGAAATAACCCTGATAACACTGCACCTGCCATAGATATGTACAGTCACAATGAGCAACTTAACCTTCAGTTCAATGTGTGCACCCGCACAACCTTACATCCATATTGCTTATAAAGTACAATGACAGTCAGTTTATAGCACCCCACACTTTACACAAAAATCACTTTTTTAAAAAATATTTTCTCTAATAACAACAAAAAGAGAGAAAAAATGCTATTATAAAAATGTGTATAAAGAAATATACATGTATAATAATAAAAGACACAAAATCATTGGATAATGTCTTTGATATGGTCATGAACTGGCTTTTTGTTTGTTTAGGAGTAATCTGGAATACCTGGAGAAACCTTACACCAGCATGGGGATAGCATACATGCAGATGTTCCCATGGATGGATTTGGCAGTACTGTGCTAACCAGAGCCCAGAAAGCCATGGTAATATTAGTGGCTAATCTGCTGATAAGAATAAAGTAATATGTTTAATAATACTTCATGTTTACTGTCTTTTCCCCTTTAAATAGCCATATTACTATGGCTGAGCTGTGTGTGCATGTCCACATGTTGTCTGTTTTCTATCATAAAACCTTGCTGCAGATGATGACAGATGTGTATGTGAGACAGTTACCTTTCGAGATACCATAAAGAGATGGCTTGTGATGTTTTGCAGGTCTCCCTGAGCTGGAGCGAGGTGTACGTGTATATATAACATACCCTATTCCATATTCTTGCCTCAGACATGGGTTCTGTTTTGTTGCAAGCATAACTCTTCAATTCAACTGGGGATCAATGCTTTTATGACAGCTTGCAACAGAAAAAAGAATAGTTCTACAATAATTCAATTTGTCTAGAATGTAGAGGTACTTGTAGCTATTTGGGAAAAGGGATTTGATATCTGGGTTTTCTTTTTGGGGGGTGGGGTGGTGGTAAACAATCACAGTCCACCTTAATTATTTTAATATTCCGCAGCACTTTACAGATAGTGTCAGCACTATATAGGGTTTACAATCTAAACTCCCTATCTGTATGGCTTTGGGGTGTGGGAAGAAACCGGAGTACCCAGAGGAAACCCACGCAAAAATGGGGAGAACATAGAAACTCTATGCAGATGTTCTCCTCAGCTGGAATCGCACCCAGTGCTGTAAGGCATCAGTGCTAACCACTGAGCCACTGTGCTGCTCCTTTCCACAGAGACTGAATATTTTATGATTACTAAATGATAAACTGCCTCTCTAAAGCTGATCTTTGCTGATTTTGTTGGGTTTCAGGGGGAATTTCTTGTTGGAAAAAAAAGGAAAGAAAGATTTTCTCATCTCAGACTTTTATGGTATATCCGCAGGACACAACATTTATGGCATACATTGTAGATATGCTGTAAACGTCTGAGAAAAAAAAACCTTCAATGGTAGTGCAATTGTAGCCTAACTGATTGAGATACATTATAATATCATGTGACATTCGCCTTCAGAGGGTTTTCCAGGCTGCAATATTAAGGATTGGATACCCAGCACACATGCCGATCAGCTCTTCTCAGCAGCTGATACACAGAGGATTGAGCAGGAAGCAGACAGCTCTGCGCTCTGTGTAGTCAATGCACCAAGTCACTGCTGCTTAGTTCCCATTCAAGTGAATGAGAACCTATCTACAGTAAGAGGGTCTGAGCACTTTGCAGAGAACAGAGATGTCTCTTCCTGCTACATACTATGTATATCAGCTGCTCAGACAGTTGATTGGTGGGGGAGTAAGTTGTCAGATCCCCACCAATGTATGATGACATGACGGTCAGCACACCCCATGAGATCACTGAGGTCCAATCACAGGCCTCAACGGTGACTCCGGGCGCATGACATCATCCAGGTGACTGGAAGTGGCCAGAAGAGGACCCAGGGAGAGCGGCAGATGTCGCAAGAAGGCGCAGAAGAGGTGAGAGAAGGTGAGTATAACTGTTTGCTACTCTTTTACTCCACCCCTGTGCCTCTACTTATTATACTCTGCGGTCTGAAGAGACCCCAGAGTAAAATAATTTCATTTCTGGCTCGCGGATGATGAGCCCCCAAAGTTTTGTGTTCCGACCAAAAGTAAACATTTGGAAAATTCAGGTCAATCTGGTTTGATCTGAACTGGTTTCCTCATCTCTATGTATAATATGTTGATTCCAAGGTGTACTCGGACTGGTGCAGGTCATGGTGCAGTCATTGCTTTGGGAAATTTCTGGTGGCTGGCCCTCGCGATGGCTCTTGCTAGGCAGTTGTGGCTAAGAGTTTCCTTGCAGAAGGTTGTGCATTGCTCTCCCATGGTGCCACCCACTGATGTCATGAGTTACCTGGAATTCCCATGGCAGGAAGGTTAGCTTATATATCTTTAAGCTAACATTCTTGGCTAGCACTGTTACATGGTAGCATTGAGGTCCTGGCCTCAAATTCAACCAATGGAGCATTTACATGGAGAGTGTATGATGAATGTGCGCATTTTCTCTGGGTATTGCAGTTTTCTCCCATGCTCTGAAAACATACTGATAAGTGAATTAGCTTCTCAGAGAACTAGCCCTGGTGCAAATAGGACAATTTTATTATTTAGATACCAACTATAAGGTTAAGGCCACACAGCTCCATTTCCCTCTGTAAAATTGGTACAGCAAACGCCACATGAAATCAAGTGGATTTGTTGTTTTTCCACTGCAGATTCCTCACTTGAGCCACAACTGTTAGTTTTGGCAGTATGTGCCCTGATACCAGCGATATCGGTGCTGTTAGTTTCAGTGCTGATATCACTGCACTGTCAGAGGGGCGACCTCACAGCTCAGCGTCAATGCCGGATGGTGAGGAACACCCAATGACAGTACTCTTCTTTAGACCTGTACTGTCGGGCGGCACTCCATCTCAGTTATTTTCATCTCATGTCTATAGCCATTTATATAATACATATAGTATTAGAAGTATGCGATAGTAAGGTTTCAGCCAGAAGGGTAAGTATAGGAGGTACAGAGGAAGCAGTCATCTTGGCACCCAAAAGATCCAAGAAGATACCGGTATTATAAATGGCACATGGTAGGCCAGGAGGCACGGTTTCAGACTTTGCACTGGGGCTTCTGTTCCCAACTCAATCCCTATCCTTAGATATGTGTAGCATTTACTTCATGGTAAATCCCTGTAACCTCCGGAGAATGTATTTACACTATACACATACCCATCTTCTCTTCTCACACAGTCTGCCTGTCTCTTCCTAGATCCTGTTTATCTGTCTGGTCTCTATTATCTAAATGATCCAAGTGATGTGTCCATGCTATCTGTATGGAGAACATTCTTTCTGTCAGTGTGTCTTAACATTCACTCTCTGTTTCGGAGCCTTTGTCTCTCCCCCTTTGTCTCTATAAACACAGTTCTATCAGTCTCCTTGCCTCATTCCTTTGTATTTGCCTAGATGTATACATTATAACCGTTCTTTATGTTTCTTTGTACTATGTGCCTCTTGTTCTATCTGTTTTATTTACTCATTTGCCCCATTATTTAGATGCTGTAATATTTATTTTCTTTGTGTAGTATTGTCCTATTGCAGCGACTTTGGTCTCATTTTTCTCTTTTGTCTGTCACCCCTTCTAGTTCTGTTTCTTGTCCTCTTATTCACTTACTCTCACTCTCATCCTTTCTTGCTCTAATTGTCTCAATCTCTTGACCTCTCGTCTCTTTTTAGCTCCAGTCTTCATGTTCTCATGCCATCATTGATCTATATAATTTCTTCCCCTCATTTCCCCTTTTGTGTGTGAGTTATAATGCCTCAATTTATCCATGTCAGACTTGCACCTTTCTTTGCTATTTTTGCCAATCCTGATATTCATTTTAATCTAATATCCTTTGCTCCTCATTGCCACACCAGTTAATTTGTATTGTTTTGTGTGCTGTCCTACACAAATCTGGAAAGCTAGAGGTTAATGTCCAGACGGGGCTCTGTGACCTTTGTGCAATCTGGATATGGGAAGTGGAGGATGGGTAGACATCTGGTTGCAGTTCTGTCTCTATGCAGTGCTCTCTGTTCATATTGCTACTGAACTCTGGAGCACTTTGCCAGATCCTTGTAAGTGATTAGTTACGAAGTTCAGGGTGCTCTGCACTGACACAGACTCTTTCATCTCTAGGATATTATGAAGAGTGTGGGTGACATATACAGGAATGCAAACTCTATCTGTCATCTCTGACATTCTGTGGACTGTTGGGGTAGTAGAAAGCCAAAAACATCAACCAATAAGCCAAAAACCATGAGGGCAAAATTATTGTAAAAGGTACTCACTACAACCCCAATATAAGTGAACAAGGTTGAGGGAAAAGGTATCTGACCAGGTCAGGTTGTATTTGAGACATGGGCCATGGTTGTAGCTATAATTATAAGTATATGACATAAGCATCCTTGGAGCTAAAAGCTGTAAGTGTTAGGATAGGTCCAACACAGCAGAAATCCTTAAGGCCACATTGAAAGTATGAAACGAGGGATAGTAAAATGTTTAGGTCATTGATCAAAATCAAAAGGATTGGTAGACAAAGATGTAATGGGAAGCTTCTGAGCTCCAATACAAAATCTATACCAGACCCCCCAACTATAATGTATTATTTACTCATCTCTTCATAATGGGAATAGAAACACCTCGTGGGCTCCCTAAAGTTTGTGGACCAGGGTGCAACCACACTCTTTGCACCCCTTAAGGTTATGCAGCTTTGGAGTACTTTGTAGATTAGTAAACTGTGAACTGTGTTATTGGATACTTTTCTGACCACGACATCCCGACCCCCGACCAGTCCTGAGTACGACTCCGTCCTAACTATATTTTATCAAAATAGACACATTGGGGATTTACTAATCCTGTCTCATTTCTACAGCAGTATAATGTTGTACCATGTTAGCCATTGAAAGTAGTGGAAGAGTGAAGAAATCAGGCGATACCTTTTAGAGGCTAACTGAGTATATTTGATAAGTAAGCTTTCAAGAGTAAAAGGTATCGCCTGATTTCTTCACTCTTCCACTCATTTCTACAGCAAAATTAGTCCAGTCTAAATATGATTTATCTGGGTTGCTGATGCTAGATAAGTCTGGTGCATCTTTATACTGCCTAGTCTTATTCCAGCTATTTCTTGGATTACTTTGGGACAGAAATTTGCACCAAAATTCTGGAACAATTCTGTCCACATTGTTGTCACATCTTAAGCCTCACCCCTTTCCAGTTAAAAAGGATGTTTCACTGACATATGAGGCTGACGTCTGAGATAGTGCAGTGATATCAGTGCTGGACAAGTGCTGTGGCCTCTTCACTGCTTACCAAACACACCACCACACATTGTATAGCAGCTTTGCTTGATATTGCAGCTCAACCCCATTCATTTCAATGGAGTTAAGTTGCAGCATGCTCATGTGACCAATAGATTCAATGATGTCACTGGCATGAAAAGAGTAAATGGCTCTCAACCAAGTGCCACAAGCTCTTTAAAGAAGTGATTGGTGAGGATCTGGGTGTTAGACTTTACTGATCAAATATTGTTGGTTGATACTAAGAATAGGTCATGAATATCATAGTCCCAGAAAACCTTTTCCAAGTTACTACAAATAATTATTTTGGTAAAGGGAGATCTCCCAGTCCCTAACAGCAGATCTAGTAATATAAGAAGTAAATGGGGCCATAGGTCAGGAAGGTGATTTTTTTTCAATTTCTTAACTCAAGCATTGCACTGCCGAAAAACATGTTAAAACAGCAATGTTTGAACACAAGTGGATATGGCTTAAAATAGACCAGCTAGGCTGAATCATGACTTCGCATGCACTTGTCCAATATTCCTTTAAAAAAAGGAGTAACCGTGAATCCCTTAATGCACAGAGCCTAAGATTTCCCTTTTACTGGTTTACTGGTTTCAGACATGTATGGTTAAAGCAGATGCCACAAAGTAACTGATACATAAAAAAGGAATTCAGAGCAGATACTTTATAAATTCATCTGGGAATATTGTATCTTCATGTGACTGACAAAAATGACAAATGAGGAAATTTCAAGATGTAGAAACAGGTTTTGATGTCACTGGGCAAATTATAAGGATTAATCTGTAAAGGTTGTATGTGCCCAGAGGCATAAGAGGATATCCACAGCAAATTATGGGGGAGATTTACATTACTTGGTGTTTTACATGTCAGTATTAAACCAAGACACATTTTAGTTATGTATTAAGTAACACACACTTCTTTCTAAATTTGGCATATTTTTGACTCTCTGTGCTATGTTTTGTGCCAATTTAATATTTGTTCAATTTGTAGTATGTTTGTCCATCCATAGAGGCCCCTGTCACTCCCGCTAACCTCCTTCACTTGCCATTTAGGACAATGGTGAGAGAAGTGTAATGTCCATCATTGACTCTAAGACCAAGCATCTTATGGTCAGGTACCAATTGCTTCACGCAGCTCTAGGAGATCATGGCATATTGAGACAAAGAGGAGGTAAGTACTGGCTTAGGTGAGAATGAGCTGTTAAAATAATGGCTGAGTTATTGATATTTAGTGCTGAGCTGCTCTGATAGTCTTGACTGTCCAGGCCTGATGTGGTGCTGAAGAAGTTATTACCAAGTGTCAGCAAAGTGTTGCAAGTTAAAGTTATCTGTAAGATTATTGAGTAAATGCCAGGCTGGTTGTCTCATTTGAGAGCTTTGTAGCTAACTACGCTTTTTCTAACTTTCTCTAGTTCCATCTAATACTAATAAGTGCTTCCACTTCCCAACAGACCAGTAAATCCAGAAATCCGTCTTTATCTGACCACAGTCTGACCTTCACACGGGCCCAGGTGAGGAAGGAGATGAAAAAGATCAAGGCGAGGAAAGCCGCAGGGCCAGATGACATCAGTGCAAGGCTAATTAAGACTTGCGGGGACCAGCTGTGTGGTATAATTACATATATGTATAATATGAGCCTGAGGCAGGAAATAGTACCTGAATTATGGAAATTTTCTTGTGTGGTACCAGTTCCAAAGAAACCCCACCCTATGGACCTCAATGACTACAGACCTGTAGCACTGACATCCCACCTGATGAAGATCTTGGAGAGATTGGTTCTCACACATCTCCGCCCTCTAGTGAGCCCCGCTATGGACCCCCTCCAGTTTGCTTATCGGCCGGGCATTGGGGTAGATGATGCCATCATCCATCTTCTGCACAGGGCTCTGTCTCACCTGGAGAAACCAGGGAACACAGTGAGAATAATGTTCTTTGACTTCTCCAGTGCTTTTAACACCATACAGCTCAGGTTATTGAGGGACAAGCTGGGCCTTGCTGGAGTGGACCACCACCTCTCCAACTGGATCCTAGACTACCTCACAAATCGACCTCAATACGTGAGAGCCCAAGACTGTGTGTCAGGTACCGTAATCTGTAATACGGGGGGCACCTCAGGGTACGGTTCTCGCCCCTTTCCTCTTCACACTGTACACTGCAGATTTTAGGTGTAACTCATCCAGCTGCTACCTACAGAAGTATTCTGACGACTCTGCAATAGTAGGCCTCATCACAGATGATGATGACAGGGAGTACAGAGAACTGAACCAGGATTTTGTGGACTGGTGCCACCGGAACCACCTGAAGATTAATGCGGGGAAGACCAAGGAGATGGTGGTGGACTTCCGCAAAGGCAGAAGCCCTCCTAAACCAGTGGACATCCTGGGGACGGGCATCGAGATTGTGAACACCTATAAGTACCTGGGTTTGCTCCTTAATAATAAGCTGGACTGGGCAGATCATATGGAGGCCCTGTACAGGAAGGGCCACAGCAGGCTCTACCTGCTTAGGAAGCTGAGAGCCTTTGGAATCCGGGGGACACTTCTTAGAACTTTCTTCAACTCGGTAGTGGCATCAGCCATCTTCTTTGGAGTGGCCTTCTGGGGGAGCAGTATATCAACCAGGGACAGAAATAAACTTGACAAGCTGATTAGAAAGGCCAGCTCTGTCCTGGGGAGCCCACTGGACCCAGTGCAGGTGGTGGGTGACAAAAGGATACTGTCCGTGGTGAGCTCCATGCAAAAGAAGAAGTCCCATCCCATGCATGAGACTGTGATCGCGCTGAGCAGTACTGTCAGTGACCGATTGCTCCACCCTAGGTGTGAGAAGGAGCGCTATCGGAAGTCTTTCCTCCCCACCGCGGTTAGGCTGTACAACCAACACCAACCTAAGTGGAGATCAATACACACAGAGAACTAAATATCTCTCTGCCTGTTAAATCCCCCCCCCCCCCCCCGCTACTTCCTATCTGTCTGTCAGATATCAAAGTAATGCCTCTTACCTTGGAACATTCCTGTACATGTTGTATTTGTATTTGTATCTGCTTATCTTTGCTGCTGTAACACACTGAATTTCCCCATTGTGGGACTATTAAAGGACTATTATTATTATTATTATTATTATTATTATTATTATTATTGTTATTATTAAAAATAAAAAAAAAAATAAAAAAAATGCTCCAACACCACAGTACCCAAACTTTCTATATTTAAAGGAATATTCCTGCCACAACAAGTTTCCCCCTATCCAAAGGTCAGGAAATAACTTGCTGATTGATGGGGGTCTGACCACTGGGACCCCCACTGATGACAAGAACTCTGTATAGGGGGTAACATAAAGGAGCACATCAACTCATCTAATTTCTGACCCCAGTACACGCCCATACACAAAAGAACAAAGTTAACTGAACCCGCTAATTTACTGAATGGACTGAAAGAAGAATCCGGCATGTTGAATTTCATCTTAGGGGTTGGGGAAAAAAGTTGTCATTTGGCTAATAGTAATTGACGGCGTATGGCCACCTTTTGGTCTCAAGCCAACTTCTAGCACTATACACAGTCTACTGAGCTGCAATATGGCATCAGTCTATTGCCCCATACTGTAATTCTTTATGCCTCAAATTTTATATGGACACATGTATGGCGAATCTAACACAAATTGTGCAAGCTCCATTGAACGCCATATTATGGAAATATTCTTGGCTGAGGAATAATTCAGCAACACACAGTGCGCCTACATCTCCCTAGTATAGTGTGTTGGGTATGCAGGCTCCAGACACATGAATTCAGCCATTAGATAATGGCTGACAACTTTTGCCTATTTCACAAAGGTCAAAGATCATGACAAGGTAGGAAGAAAAATATTTTGTATACTCCTCCCTACATTTTTTCAGCATTCTTCAATGCTCCCAAGGAAGAATAACTTCTTCAAAGAACAGCTTAGTAGGCAGCAAATACCGTCATCAAATCTTTTTTTGGCTAGCGTAGATGGTTCCGGTAGTGATGTTACCACTGTCTGAATATATATAGGTTATCGCAAGGAAGCCACACTATACATGAATTAGGATCAGCATATAGAGAAGGCTTTGCTGTATAAATACTGTTGGAACCAAACAGCTGTTTTATATAGATCACTGACTAGGGCAAATTAATTAGAATAAAATATGATAGCATGGCTTTTTATGTGGTACGCTGACTTTGAAAGAGCCAATATTTGGAAATCATTGTGTTATATAGAAGTTGTAGATCTTCTTTCCCTGTCATTAATCAAAATGCTGTTTTACCCAAGGATTTCTAGACTTATTGGAGTTTACTAAAATATACTGACTGCAAAACCTGGTCCAAAATAAATCCCCGCTCTTCACAGAGAAAGGAAAATTGCAGAAATTAACTGGAGCTTCCCTTTCATAAATAACTCTCCAGGAGACTTTCATGAATAACTCTAGAGGGAGCACTATGTTTTTTTGTGGTGATCATACGTTGCCATTTTTTTAGGCATCTTAAAAATTTATTCTGGACTTTATTTCAAGGCAGAGGATGTTTCTGAGTCACAAACTGCTGATTATTCTAACACATTGAGGCTTTAGGAAACACATTTAAAGTTGACCTTAAATTGAAATAGAAATTGAGTGTTGAATAGAGTGTTTTTGCTACTTACCTCCATTGTCAGGCTAGGATCACATCTGCGTTGGAGTCTCCAAAGGAGACTCCACTGCAGATTCCGCCTAAAATCGGCAGAGAGAAAAGTCCTGCAAGGACCATTATAATCCATGGGTTCCACGAGTGTCCTTAGGTAACTACTTTTTAAGCGGAAAGGCTCTCCGTCTTTCGGGTCCCCATGCGAACGACAGAGAGCGAAACCCTAGTGTGAATTTATTATCAGACTGATCCACCAGAGGATTGTAACATCTCTGCGTGTTCGGGTCTCTGCGCCACCCTCCGCTCGCACGCTGCGGCGAAGGAGGCGTGTTCAGTTTGATTCCTTGCATAGGGTTATTGTTGCTCAGTCTGAACACTGTCCTAGTACCTCTTGTCTATAATTGAATTTCTACCACACCCTTCTCCTGCACCTTTGTTTCTCTCTGCTCCTCAAATAGTTAACCTCAGCCTTGCCTGTGTGATTGACAGCCTATCGTCCTATGAAGTCTGGGGCGGGTTCTTCCTTCCTATTTATTCTTTGCTCACATTCACATTGGCGCTTGCTATTGCTTCTGCGTACTGGCCTTTACTCCGTGCTGTTTTGTTACCTGTATTCCTAATCCTGACCTCTGGATAGGACTTTGACTATTCTCTTGGATTTTGATTCTGTACTGCATTGCTTGTCTGTTACTGACCCCTCGGTTAGCTGACCTCCCTTTTTGTTGTTCATCCTGACCGCGTTCTGTGTTGCCACTTATATTAAGTTGCTGGCTGTTGCCTAGGACAGATCAGGCAAGTTAGCCAGGGACAGTGGGGGGATTCAGCTTTAGGGCTCACTGTCTTGTTGTGCCCCTCCCCCCAGGGTTCTGCAGCAGCTACTGGGGAATTGTTCAACTGGCAATTCCCTTACAAGGATCCTCTGGTAGGCCCAGGCTCTAAAACAATAAAGGTGCAGCAGAAAACACCCAGATTTGAAGGGTACTGTGTTCTGTTTGCTAGGGGTTGTTGGAGGGTGGGCCTCCAGAGTTATTTTATCTGGTGGGCCCAAGGAAGCTCAGTCCAATGCTGCTTACATCTATAATAGCCCAAAAAACATTTAGGTCATGTTCACACATGACGAAATTTGCAGCTGATTTTGAGCTGTATTCTAACTCAAAATCAGCTGCAAATTCCAGCAGGAAAATTCCACCCATTATTTCCAATGAGAGGTAGTGGTGGATACTTATTTTCCCTTCACGTGGATTCTGTGGCTGCTTTGCTGCAAAACCCGCGTCCGACACTATGGCCGATTGGTGTCATTGTTTCTGAGGCTAATCAACAAACAAACCCACAGTGGAAAGCTGAACCTGTGCTCTGTCATTCTGCTATTGGTTATACAGGGCCACAATTTAGAGTGGAATCTGAAGTGGAAGACCGCCTCAGATTCCTCTGCAAAATCTGTTGTGTGAATCTGCCCTTATTGTTGCCCATGCAAAAACATAAAAAATTGCACTGGCATACCTTCTGTACAGAAATACCTGGCACCAGCTTGGTAGATACTGGTGGTCTTATTGTCAAGCTGTGTATCCATCAAATACAAAGTCCAAAATAAAACAAAAAATTTTTTAGTTGGATTAGGGATCCCCTCCTGCCTTTATCCAAATATCTGGTGATTTTTATACTAGCTATATACATTAAATTTAAGTCCACTGAACCCAATGATGTTGGCAGGACTGGTTAAAAATGTAATGCATATATGTAGTGTAAGGTAAAGAAGCCTCATAACTCTCCTCTGATGGGTAGAGAGGAATTGGGCAGTTGGATTTCAACATGCCCAATCCTTTTATTCTCACTATCTGTCACCAGAGGTATATGGCAGAAGCTTATTCCCTTCTCCCCATTCAGAACACTTGCACACTCAGGAAAGCCAAGTGTGCATGCATATGTAGGCAGGGGGTCAGAAGGAATGAACATTTGTCCAACAGTCCTCTGAAGTGTATGGCCAGCTTAAGTGAATTGTCTTGTTGAGTGCATGCTCAGTTGGAAACAAATTGGTTGCCAAGAACAACAATAATATTGTTATTTGCACAGTTTTATTATTTCACTGGATTTGTGTGTTGGTTGGGAGTAGTTTACTATACAGAGCTCTAATAAGCTCCTAAAAACAAAATAAATGGTCTTATCCCCAATGCCCTCAACATCGGGGGATCAGGAAGTTGTCTGATTTGTTCCATTGTTTTCAGTTTCGACTCGCGGGTATCATACTGTGCTACATATTTCAATCTGGCTTTGTAATTTCATTTTCTAATGTATTACTTCTTCTAACATTTTATACAGAGACTCTCCTGCTTACTTGTATGTGAAATTGATCTGACATTTTGACTCAGATTTGCAATTTCCATTCCAAGCGAATTTGTAAACCTGTTAAATTTTAGTAACACAGCCATACACATTTGTAAAAGTAGGTGGACAGAAGGATTGGGTATATTGGATTTTAGTTGAGTCTTATTGAAATAAGCATGCCCATGTTTACTGGAGTCAGGAGAGTTTGTTGACTAAAAAAAAGGAAATGAGTGACATTTCTAAAACTGACCATATACATGAATTATGGTACATATACTAGCACACAAAGATCCTGTATTATAATTGTTGAAAAACAAAACTCATAAGTGGGTTTAGGTCTGAACTCAAAGCTGGACCCTTTGTTGCCTTAAAGCAGTGCTTCCTTAGCTTTTTGCCTTATGCTTATAGCTTCATTAAAAGAAAATAAACCTTCTCCCTGGTTCCAGTTCTCTTGCATTCTGCAGCAGGTTTTCCTTCAAAATTTGCTATATTCATTTTACCTTTCAACTTTAAAGACCTCCAAGAGTTTCCTGGAAAGAAACATCCCCACAGCAAAATTACATACATATTTTTGTCCACATTTTGTTAGTCTCATAAATATTTTTTAACAAAACTTGTTTGTTAACTTTTATTGCAAATCAGGTTATTCTAATATTGACCTCATTGTACTCTCTAAGGCTGAGGTCCCACTTTACAGAAGTGCATCGTTTTTGGCCAACGTGTAAACGAAGTGGAAAAAAATGCTGCTTTTTACAATCCCAGCAAACTGGGTGAGATTGTATTTAAAACACTGCGTTTTCTCCGTAGACATACGAAGTGGAAAAGCAATGAAAAATGCAACTGGCTTTGAGATTGTATTTTCGCTATGTTTTTTTCCCAGAGCGTTTTTCAGCTGTGTTTTGCTACGTGTGGCTGCCCTTACCCTAAGATATTTATTCTGCCCATATTATGTCCAGAGATATCACTGGTTGAAAACATAGTTGGGATTGGGAAATTTATATTCATCTGCATATAAATATCCCAATATTGACTGTATATTCAAACAGTGATATCTCTGGAAAAGAGATATCTTTCATATGACACCAGAAGCAAGTTTCTATGTTTTACAATGCCTGGTATATAACTGTTTGCAGTGACCCTCCTCCACCCTTATTTTCTCTGCATTACACACAGGCCATACACAGTGAGAAGCAGGAACAGCTCTCAACAGAGAAGCAATGGAAAGAATAAAGAAATGCAGGATTTCACAGAAAAGAGCTGAAATTTGTTAATAAAGTATATCACCAAATTTATAAATAACAAATAAATCAAGAAAATGAAAAGTTCAAAAGATTTGTTACACTTTAAGAAGCACATGCCCAGGCAGCAGAAACTGAGATGTCCAGCTTATGGCTGTTTCTGGAGTAAGTTGTAATAAATATCTTAGGTTGTATAAGGCCCAACCAAAGTTCTACCCATCTTTCCAAAAAGTGGTAAGCAGGGAGCAGAAAACAGAAAATTAAAATTTTTTGCACAAAACAGACTTGAGCAAAAAGTTTTTGTACCAGAAAACTGGCCTGGGCACCATAATAAATTCCCAGCATAAACATATTCATTATTGAAATTGCTCTTTGGGTTTCTCATTACCCAACAGTGATCGAGCTCCTTCGTTGGCATCGCACACACATTTGTGGCTTGTTTAACGCATTTTTAATATGTTCTGCCAATATTACCCATTAGTTGAATAGACAGATATGAGCACTTGAGATTTCCCAATATCTCCATTTGGCCTAAAGCAAAAAGACTAACAAAGTACGTGTAATCAATATCTAGCCAACATTTTCTCCTCTCTCTCTTGGTCTGTGCCACTGAAGAATGATGATGGTCTACTGATTTTTAATTTTTTTTTTTTTGCCTATACCTTTCCATCATGGCTCCATCCTAGAAGTACTTGGCTCTACGGGGAGCACTCGACCTTTCCGAACACTTTATATGTGTCAATACAAATAGACTTTTCAGCTACTCTTAGAAAAGTCTTTGTTTTTCCTATATGTGCCGGTTGCTCTTGGCTTGTGGGTGATGTTTTATAGAAGCATTTAATTATGATTTAGTAACCTCTGCTTCTGTTGCTCGCAAACATAACTCAACTCTAATCCTTTGAATCCCATCACAAATTATACTATAAACTGTCCTCTTACAATGAAGTATATAGCTCTTTGTCACCAGCATACCACAACCAGAATATGCACAGCACTTGAGGAGATCAGATCCTTACAGTTACTGCCCCCCAGTGCCCAGTGCAGCACTGAATACACTGTGAGCTTCCTATGCAAATATTGCTTACAGTAATATATTTAATGCGTCGCTGTGTCCGTTTCAACAAAGTTCCCTGCAGTTCCTCTTTTTTTTTTTTTTTTGCAAAGCTCTGCAGTCCATTCCACTGCAAAGCCTCCCCCTCCCTAATCCTCGTTCTGTGTAATGTGGAAAATAACATTGGCAAAGAGGCTCGGAGATGTGAGCAGAATATTTTTTTGCCATAAACGCACCTGCAGTTTGTCCGCAGAAAGCCTCAGGGAAGGGAGGGGGTAGCTTTGGCTTTATTTATTTACATTGTGCAGATGCTAAGATGTAGCCAGAAAAATGTGAGACACGGGAGAGGCAGAAAGCACCAAATGAGAAAATGGAAGAAACTAGGGAAAAAGAAGAAGTATTGGTGTCAAGCTGTAGAGAAAGACAAGGCGAAAAAAAATGAAGTGAAAGACAGCAGCAGACTTACAAAAACTGACGTTACAAAGGCCATGAATCTGTACAAGCACAATAGCAGACGAATAGCTAAAAAGATGAAATATACTGGAGACGTAAAAAATCTAGAAAGTAAGAAAAGCAGGAGAGAAAGGAAGCAGGTTGATGAGCGTATTGAGTAGACGAGATAAGGGTTTTGTAAAGGGAAAAAGCACAATGGATGAAAGGGAATATTGACAGAACGAAGGGAAAAAATGAGAAAGAATGAACACAATGTAGGACAAGTAAAACAGTAAATAATGGACAAAGGTGCGTTCTGGTCCTCACCATCGAATATGAATAGTTAATAGAGCAAATATTACATCATTAAGGGTTAATAGAATGAATGGTCGGCAGTATTATAAGTAAATTATAAAACATTATTGTGTATAATGGACCTAGACAGAATAGCCAAAGGCAGAGTTACTTATGGAGCTTCCTATTCTCATGATAGAAACACAAAAATATAAGAAAAAAGGATTACAGCATGTGTCCCCTGCTTATATTATAATCGATAATTTCTGACAGTCTCCAAACTGGAAATGCATGCGATAAAGCAGTGATCATGATGAGCATACATTTTACTGGACTTCTAAGAAGTTGTCCAATTGAAGGACATTACAGTTAGCCTTTCCTAAACTTGATAACAGGGAACCATAGCTGTCAGATACAATAAATTGCCACCACGTACCAAGGACGGCAAAAAACAGTGAGAAAAATGTTGACATGATATAACCATAGTAACAGCCAGTGTTCATGGCTTGTATACATGTATGCATGTGTATCATTAAAGAGGTTCTCTACCTAAAGTCTTATTAATAAGACAGCCTTAGACGGGGAATGTCCTGTGTTGCT
Source organism: Leptodactylus fallax (assembly GCA_947044405.1). Classification (NCBI taxonomy): domain Eukaryota; kingdom Metazoa; phylum Chordata; class Amphibia; order Anura; family Leptodactylidae; genus Leptodactylus; species Leptodactylus fallax. Next base: position 131,444 of record CAMRHE010001297.1, read on the forward strand.
TGCTGGCTTCCACATCTCTGCTGACACAATAATTCTATTCTAACTTTGAGTTGAGTCGTGTTTGACAGTCTTGTTGTTAGGGATACAATACCTAACAACCACCAGGGATGCCATAAGGGCAGTATAGGTGGTACTGCAAATAAAGGGTCCAAACTCACCTATGGGTTGCTATCTGCCAACCAAACAGTGCATGGGAATTATGTAGGTTCATTCTATGAATAGGTACCAATGGGCAAAGTTGGATCCCAATATGGGGCACTTCTTTTCACTTTAATTTAAATGTTTATGTCTTGAATTTACCTCCTCAGTCCCGAAATTTGGCCCATGTAATAATGCTGCTAATGAGCCAACAAAAGAGAAAAGTGCATGTACCATATAATAATAATAATAATAATACATTTTATTTATATAGCGCCAACATATTCCGCAGCACTGTACAACTTGTAGGGTTCAAGTACTGACAAAAAAGATACATTACAAAGAAATACTCAATTCACACACTGGGACTGAGGGCCCTGCTCACAAGAGCTTACAATCTATGAGGTAGAGGGGGTGACACAAGAGGTAGCAGGGGCAGCAACAGACGTAGCATTGCTTATACAATGGTCAGACAATTTTGTAATAGAGGTTACTGTCATTTCACATATATAAAGCTGTATGAGCCGTCACCAGTCGTGTCCTTTAATGTGCAGATGGTGCCTGGACATATAAAGCTAGTCTGATACGGCATCATATCCTGTGAGGTAATGTTGAAGCATAAACAGAGGAGGGTACGTTTTAGGGATTCTAACTACAGAAAGGTTTACATTAGGAGTTGTGATAGGCCTGTCTGAAAAGATGTGTCTTTAGTTTACGCTTGAAGCTGTGGAAATTGGGGGTTAATCTGATAGTCTGGGATAGAGCATTCCAGAGTATGGTGCAACTCGGGAGAAGTCTTGTATACGAGCGTGGGAGGTTCTGATAATAGAGGATGTTAGTCTTAGGTCATTGAGTGAACGGAGAGTATGGGTTGGGCGATAGACAGAGATGAGGGAGGAAATGTAGGGAGGTGCAGCATTATGGAGAGCCTTGTGAATGAGGGTGATAAGTTTATATTGTATTCTGTATTGAATAGGCAGCCAATGTAGTGAGCGGCACAGACCAGAGGCATCGCTGTAGCGTCTAGACTGATAGATGAGCCTGGCCGCCGCATTCAGAATAGATTGTAGAGGGGAGAGTTTAGTAAGGGGAAGACCGATTAGTAAGGAGTTACAGTAGTCAAGGCGAGAGTGAATCAGGGCAACAATAAGTGTCTTTAGTGTATCTGTGGTAAGGAAAAGGCGGATTCTGGAGATGTTTTTGAGGTGCAGATGACAAGAGCGTGCGAGTGATTGGATATGGGGGGTGTAAGAAAGGTCTGAGTCAAACAAAACCCCGAGGCAGCGGGCATACTGCCTAGGAGTTATAGTAAGGTCAGAGACTGCAATGGAGATATCAGGGACAGATCTATTAGATGGAGGAAACAGCAGTAGTTCAGTCTTTGAGAGATTCAGTTTCAGATAGAGGGAAGACATGATATTTGCGACAGCAGAGAGACAGTCACTGGTGTTCTGTATTAGTGCAGGGGTGATGTCACGGGATGACGTATATAAGTGGGTGTCATCAGCATATAGATAGTACCGGAAGCCAAATCTAGTGATGGTTTGTCCAATGGGTGCTGTGTAGAGGGAGAAGAGCAGGGGACCTAGGACCGAGCCCTAGTAGTTGAGGTAACAAGAGTATTTAGTCAGGCTGCTCCCTTGTTTTCTGGGGATAAGTATTGTCAGACTATTTTTTTCTACCAATGGGTGCATGTTTTTTCTGGGATAGTCATAAGCATTAATGTAAAAATACGACTCAGACCACTTATACATTCTAAAGGGAGAACTAGTCCTCAATTTACATAAAGTTTGACACAGGGGTATAGGGGGCCTTTATTCTAAGGGGATGTCCTAGGGAGGAAGAGGATACAATTTAAAGTGGTAATAACATATGTCCTGGCCTAACAATGCCACTATTCTAACCTCAGTGTACATCACATGGCAGACATGAGCATACTTATCATACAGTCAAGTAAAGTAGCTCATATGGGTCCCAGAGAAAGGGAGTCTCCATCTCAGGGGACCTCAACTTTTTCCATGGCCAATGTGGACCCAAACAGGGACCTCCACATGCCCAAAAATGTTATATAGAAAGTGAGATCTGAATGGTCATGTTACCCTTCTCTATCAGGAGTGAAGGAAAACAAAAACATGAATAAGATGGTCTCTAAGTGTAGGAATGTGATGTTATGAGGCCAGCAGGTGGCCTCCTTATACCTGCAGCAATGGAGACCTTTGAATTCTCTCTATGCCCTTGGTGGCAGCTGTAACATCTAGAAAATTTCTCCTTAAAATAGAAATAAATACATTTCATACAGAGTAAGAGCTAGGCTTTCAGTAAGTTCACATCCCTGGTTCTGTATCTAAATACAATAGACAAGGCAAAGCGGCATTTTGCTGTAAGGGGGTGTGACTGCACCCCTTGAATTTATGGCTAGTTGCCAGAGAAGGGTGAAGCCCCATCAGCGCACATAGTAATGAGGGGTTAACAGGGTTTTGCAGCATATTGGTGTCAATAAAGCTTATTGTTACATTGTTATATCATATGCTGTGAATGACTTCTGTTGAATTGTATATTGTTTATTTAGGCTCCATGCACACATGCGTGTGTTTTGTCAATTTTGCTTTGTCATGTTTTTAACAACTAACACGCTGACTCATTATTTTCTATGGCCCCATCTGTGTAGGAGTCAAGAGTCCGGGGCAAAACTCAGGACAGGTCCTATTCCTGTCTATTTTGCGGTCTGGGCTTAGTACATGAAGGAAGAGGCACAAACATCACACAAATATAATGTATTTGCCATCTGTGCTGTATTCCGAAATACCCGTTGGTGTACATGTATGTGTGCATGTAGCCTTAAGTGGTGCAGGTTATCGCACAGTCAGTATTCTGGCCTTCACTGGCAGCTGTATTGTGCGCTGATTCTTTAGAGGTGTAACCAATTTTCACCATGGGGGATTAAAGATGGTTAGAAAATGCTGGTCTTCATAAATCCTACCCACTGAAATCAGGCATCACCCAGGTTGAGAATGGCTCCTTATTTAAGCACCTGTTCCACACTTGGAAGGAGTGGGCCAACTTGGAGGACAGCTTGCAGGAGTGGAGGACAGCTTGGGGCATGGCATGCTTGGAAGCTTGTTGGATAGCTTGTAGAATAGCCTCTTCATTGCCAGACACACCTAAGGACACTCATGAGTATGGGAACAGGTTTTCCGGGGGCATGCTGTGCATCCCCCACAACAGGTTAATCGTATTGATTATCAACGTGGCCTGCGATCTTACAAGCTAGGCCTTACATTCTACAGTTAGTTTACAGCTGTCAACTTGTCAACTGTATTTTCACTGAAGCATTCCACTTGCTGTGCATGACATATCTACTTAAGTAAAGAAGACTTCAGTGAAGAGTGACATGTCTCTGTATTCTTTCATCGCCGGTGGGTGACTTTGGTTGACTTGCAGGAGGTTGGTGCCTGGGTGGCAGCACAGGATGAGACAGGCTAGGCACAGAAGCATGTGGGCCATGGAGGAATGTCGTACTGGTTGCAGTTGAACAGCTGTATTGCCGCTGATATGGTGCTGGCAACAGCTCTCAGATGCCTATTACATTGGTATCCAATGTGGTTCCCAGTACCACAGATACATGCCACAGTAGCCCTCTTCCTTCCAGTCACACCCTGCACCACCATTATCTGAAATGACTGAACTGGAAAACCTAGATGATGCAAAATATTAATGCTATTACAACTTTCTACTATTTGCTAGTCATGCCACAATTTGGGTGACATAGTGGTGTCCTCCATGATGACACCACGTTACTGCTGTGGCCACTATGTACAGAGGTTATATGCCATGATGACACATCTTTGCTTGAGCTGGGTGAACAGTGGCTGGTTAAGGACCTGAGAGGCGTAGGCATGAACTGCCAGGGGATTGGTAAACTGACATGTCCAATTTCTGACTGTTCTTCATGGATCATTCATAAACTCAAATCTGTATTGGATCTATGAAAACAAGCGCTGCACGGATGCAAATCGGCCATGACAAAACAGATGTTCTTTGATATAAAGAAATCCAAACACCTTCACATATTCACCTTGCAGAGTGAATTTCCTCCTGTTACCTATGGGGTAAGATGCCTGGCAGTAATAATTGTATCTTTCTTCTGTATTTAGCTTCTCCATATGACATTGTGTAAATTAATCTTCGTGTTTGCCTCCAGCTAGAAAACATTGTAACTGATGTTTACATTTATGCTGTCAAGGACCAGCAGCGCGATGTAAAGAAAAAAACCTAAGAATGATTTATGTTACAGCATAGAAACCTCGAATGTAGCAGGAATATGTTATGATTTGTGGCTAAAATACGGTTCTGCACAGCTCTATACTGTTTATACATAATGCTTATTTTCCTGATACACTGCAAATAATGGGAATAGGATATTGTAACTGTTTTATAACATTACAACAATATATGGTTAAAAGAAGACTAGAACTATACACATAGAAACCCCAGGATCCTACTACAAAATTACGTGAAAATGTAAGCTTAGGGGGATAGTGGTTCTCATTAATAGGACCCAGCGGGTGTGTGGAGAATTATTTACTGACAATGCTCCATGGGAAAAGGTATGCAAATTAGATCATGTTTGCATATTTCTCTTAAAGGAAGAGAGCCCTACCTGTAAACCCCTCATCAGTATTGAAGAAGCTACTGGTTGGATGGATGAGATGCCTAAGGTCCAGCTCACGGGAATAGGAGTACTGGTTCTCATTGAAAAGACTCACGGGGTGTATGTATGGAGATTTAATTACTTTCAATGTTGTAAGCAATCATGATAGAAATTAAAGTAGTTTTCCCATTGTGTACAATGTCTAATCGCTGGAGGTCCAATCGCCAAGACCTGCAGTAGAGGAAGAAAATGGGGGCGTGCAAGTAGCTCATGTAAATGGAGGTCTGGTGCATATGCTTGGCCATCGTTGCATTCAATTCTATGTGTAAGGTTATCTTCTGCAGGAGCGGCAGTAGAGTCCCACTGCCTTGGGACATTCAGTTGCCCTTGCAAGACACCATTCTCATAACAATGTGGTTAGGGGAAAATGTCAAGATCAGGAAATCCCTTTGACAAAGAAAACAGCCATTGTAAACCACTATGGGACTCAGATACCAATGTATTGTGAGTTACATGAACTCATACTATATGCTCTGCACTGTCCAGTTTATATACAGTTCTCAATTTATTTAACATTCATATTTTTTTTATAAAAAAATGTTACATTTTCCCAAGATCAAATATGATCTCCCATCTTTTATGACAAAAACATCCTATACGTGTTCCATTATTTGTAAAAGTGGATCTTATAAAGTTATGATCGTACTGTACTAATCTTTCATAATAGTGTGTCATAGGACACATTACATTATATTTAGAAATGGTGGAATAAATTTGCTAGATTTTTCTAGCTTGTCATTAGTTCCAAAATACTTGTATATAAACCTTCTTAACAGCACAGAAGCTGTATGATCAGGAGGGAAATTCCAGTAGAATGGCGGTGGGTGGGAGGTAGAACATGAATACTTAATCTTCAGTATAGATCACAAACTTTCAGCCGTTTTTTCCCCCATATCCAATTGGGACCCTGTAGGGAATTTCCCCTTTTCTCCCTCCCTCAATATTAGATTGCACACCCCTTACTTCCCCCTTTCCCTGGGCCCAGCATGCTGTTACTGTCAAACTGCTTGTTCTTCTGGTGTCCCTGGAGGCATCTTAACAACACAAGAATGTGCTTCCCAGGCCCTGTCAGATGGGGAAAACAGCCTTTGATTAACAATGACTGTAATTAGGCTGCAGCCAGCTGCTGCAGCCATCTCAGCTCCCATGGCAATGGGCCTACTCCTGACAAGCAGTGGGCCTCATTTACTAGATAGGGGGACATGCCGTAGGAAGAGAGGATGCTGGGAGACAGACTAATAGAGGGCAGTGTAGATGCTGCCATTAGACGAACTCTAGGGATTGGATAACCATGAGCGTAAATGGTCAAAAATGCTTCTTTGTGGAGAGTAAACCACAATATGTATGGATCAGACACTCAGGGGTGTGTTAAGTAAATCAATATTAACAATGTTAATAGAACAATTCAGTAGCAATAAAATGTTACTGCATGACAACAGCTTTTATATTCAAGTATCCCATCAATAGTCTACAGATAGAGGCTTTTATGGTCTGCTGACCGGTTTTACAGCAGCCTGAATCTGCAGTACATTGAGAGAGAGTACACACTGCCATATTCTGCTGATGGGCTTTATCAGGCAAACATTGTGAGAAATGTATTACATACAGACCTGTATCTGCAGAAGGTATCACATAAATATAGTATGTAGTTAGTAGTAGGGTATAGCTCAAGAAGGGGGGTGTCTGGTGGGACATATGCTGCTAGATGTATGAGGGCACCACTAACAAGAACAATGATTAATAATATAGTAGTGAAGAGTGGGAAGAGTCGGGCGGACGCTCAGCAGCAGTGGTGACCGATGACTGTATGTTCTACTTATATGTATTACTTTCTAGAAAGAAAAATCCTTGCTTTGCTGCTGTCTCCAGGATAGTTTATAGCTGGTCATACATATTTGACTTATCTTTGGTGTCCTAACTGTACTGCAACAGGAGATTGCGACAAAAGAAAGATTGGGCTATTGGATTTCAGTATGTCCGATCCTTTTGTTTTTAAGGGAGATAAGCACCCATTCAAGTTGTCTAGTAACGCTTTAATTCTTTCTCCCCACTCAGAGAACAGACATGTGCAGCCAAGATGTCATGTGTACTGGGGAATCGGGAGAAGTAGCAGCTAGACTGCAATTATACTGCCATTCCCAATGTCTATGTATGGCTGATAAACTGAACATAGACAGGACTGTTGTCCAAGTTGTGAAATGCACCACCACTCAGGACTCTGGGACAGCTGGGTAGAACAACAAAACAAGGAAGATCTGATGAAAAATAAACTATAATCTACATAGTGGGCAAGATCACTGCCACTTACAAGTACTGAAGGAGGGAAAAGTAAGTTATGGTATGATACAGCATTGGACTTCATGTACTCTTTCCGGAGTGTCTCTGAAATCAGTAAATTTAAAGTTGGTTATTAAAAATTTATTTAGATTTACTCAGCATTTCCGGAGAGATTTTCAATAATCTGTTATCCATGGTAGTTTAAAGACTGGATAGGCTGGATTTGTATGATGGCCACACACAGATTTATGTTGTTAAGTCTGCCAGTTTCAGGGGGATTAAATGGCCATTTAATGTGCATGCAGGGTGTCCACCCCCCCCCCCTTCCCCACACACACACCTTTTCCCCTACTCGACAATAAACATCTACGGAAAAAAAGATTGGTCTGTTTAATATCAATGTGCTCAATCATTTTGTTCTCAGGAGAGATAGGCGGCGATCAGAGGTTTCTGGCAGTGACTTACTCCCCTCTAACTCTTTCATACACATGCACGGTTGGCCAAATGTGTATGTAAGGTGTGTTGGGTTGGAAATAGCTGTAAGTTGTACAAGGATTTAGACAGCTATCTAAAGTGCATGGTCATGGTCTATCTTCCCCTGCTCCACAAAATTAGACAATAAGGCATGTTAAGAAGGAACTTTCGCACATCCATTACTTCACATCTATGGCCAGGCACAAAAAGTAAAACCCTGCATAAGAGGTGAACACATTCCTAGCTGCCCAACTGGGGATATACTGTTTCTTTTCACAACCAAGGAATGTTGAAATGATATCAGTCACACAACTTGAATATACAAGCAAGCGAAAACAAGTAAAATATTGTTCAGTGGGAGAAAAAAACCCACTACATACAGTACATAGTGTCCAGCAGAGCTGACATTTCCTCAAAAGAGAATTCTTGCCCGATACATAGAAATCATTTTCACCGCTTAATTTGTGCCATGGACGATGATAAATCTATTAGTCCTGCACATTCACCAGAGCATCTGAAACTGTTAGAAGGGCTGGGACTGGATTTTAGGATGGTTCAGTGGATATGTCAGTGGGTGAAGGATAGGCGGCAGAACGTTGTGATTAATGGACTGCTATCAATGGAAGGGCAAGCTACAAGTGAAGCGCCTGAGGGTCCTGTGCTCCATCCCATTCTACTTAATGTATTAGTGATGTTACAGATGGGCTGTAAGAAAGGTATGCCATTTTGCAGATGACACAAAGGTCTGAATCAGAATGGACATTTCTAAGGCTGTGAAAGGCAGACTAGTAAAGCATGCTAAATGTATCCCATACCCCGAGCTAACTATAAAGCAAATCTAAGCCAAAAAGTATATTGCATTGATAAGCTATTATAGGGTCAGTTGTCAATCTTGTTCCTATTTTACAATTTGCTTCCTCCCTATAATAGTGTATACACGCAATTCCACTTGGGATCGGATTGTCTTGGGCATATGCTTTTACAATTACATCTCCTCACTGTTTAATAAGAACTCACTTCATTTACCATATTTATTACTCATTTACAAAGAAAGAAATTGGCGTAATATTTATGTTGAAATTATGTTAATAGGATTAATATTGCTATTATTACTTTTGATACATTAGGACTAAGGGGAGATAAACTATTAAAAAGGATATTAAAAGAATAATTCACTGCCTCAAGGATGAGACGTATCAAGCTGAGCCGCTGGCTCTTGATGTAACTGTCCCAAATGGAGGATTTTGTCATTTGGGATCTGAAAAGAATCTACCGTGTCCTGATCATTTAGACTGAAGAGTACAGTGCTTATACACAATAGATACATGTCAGTGACTGCTTATCAATATAACTACCAATAACTGACAGCACAAACCTGAAGCTTTTAGCTGCAGAATGGGGATGCGATTTGTAGAAATCCATAACTTTTTATTTTTCTCTTAATGGTTCAGTATGAGGGGAGGGGGCAAGTTCTATTTTTAATGTCTCAGTTTTGGGGTACATATAACTGATTGAATAACTTAATCATTGGAAGGGAATGAAAAAAATCTACATTTTTTTTCCGAATTACAGTGTAT